>CAUYSK010014286.1:0-14377 GCA_963575035.1 Avahi laniger | reverse complement strand
TAAGATTTTATTGAGAATTTTTGTATTAATATTCATAAGGGATATTGGTATGTAGTTTTCTTTTTTTTTTTGTTTTGTCCTCCCCTGGCTTTGGTATCAAGGTGATATTGGCTTTGTAGAATGAGTCAGGGAGGATTCCTTCTTTCTCAATTTTGTGGAATAATTTCTGTATAGGTACAAATTCTTCTTTGTAGGTCTGATAAAATTCAGGTGTGAAACTCTCTTGTCCAGGACTCTTTTTTTGTTGGAAGATTTTTTATTGCTGCTTCAATTTTGGTGCTTGATATTGGTCTATTCAAGAGTTCTATTTCTTCCTGATTGAGCCTAGGGAGATTGTGTGTTTCCAAGAATTTTTCCATTTCCTCCATGTTTTCAAGTTTATGAGCATAGAGATTTTTATAGTATTCAGAGATAATGTTTTGTATTTCTGTGGTAGCAGTTTTGATTTCTCCTTTTTCATTTCTGAGTGAGCTTATTAGAGTCCTTTCTTTTCTGGTTTTGATTATTCTTTAAGTGGCTTCTAGAACGTTTTCTAGAGGTACAAATTTGATCATTTCATTACCCTGAACAAGAAGGCTTTAGAGGCTTCCCAGTTTGTATACGAAAAGCCTAAACTTCTAAACATGGTACTGATAAATCTTCACAATTCATCCTCCCTTTGGTCACTTCCTGCCATACACTCTATGTTTTTATGCCCCCTAATTGCCTTTGCAACCAGCCAGATCACCTACTAGAATGCTTGTCCCTGACAACCATCCTGCAGAGACTCAGCCCAAAGTGACCTCTGAGAATTATTGCTAGCAATCCTACAGAGAGATTTCTACTCTCACTGGTGCTTCTATAAGACACAGTACATACCTCCTGTTTTAAAGCATTTCTTAAGCTCATAATATGCATCGGTGTTCATGGCTGTCCTCCCACTTGCTCTAAAGGTCTTCAATGGCAAAGCCTTGGGATGACTTTACTCACTTCTGTAACCTTGGAACCTAGTATGGTGCCTGTCACAACTGGTGCTTAATATATCATTCCCCCTAAGAAACAGTAATAGTAAAATTCTGATCTTGTACAACACAATATATTGCAGAAAATTTTGCACTTGATGTGTAATACCTCCTTGCTAGAGGATAATTTGTAAAATAAAAAAAGAGGAGCTATAACACCCATAAACTGTCCGATAAGATTTTATTTGTCACCACAGATGTAATTTATCTATGAAAGGTCATTAATGGAATTGGGCAGAAAATATTTAAAAGTAGTTATATTTAGTGAGAGTTTGACTGTGTTTTGACACTTGGTGGGATTTTTAGAGAAAGAAAATCAAATGTTTCATATAGTTGAAGAAATTTATGTATCACTCCCTGTGAAATATGTGGATGTATTTTTACAACATATTTATTTTGAGATATTTTCAAATCAGATCCGTTTCTGTAAGAGTTAGAAATATTATTCATCTTCTCTTTTATCATCTTTACCATTAACCTACATACAAATGAGAGGAATGCCCCTAACCACTGCTACTGACCAGGGAGGAACTACCAAGACTTATAATATCCCCTAAAATGTCTTTACTAAACATACAACAGAAAGAACTTGGCAGCTGCTCACATACAAGGGTGGGGCACATTTTCAACAGCATTCTACTGACAAGAGAAACCCAGTGAACTATGGCTATGGCTTCTTATATAATTTATTACTTCTTTTATTTCCATTTATAAATTGAAGGTTGCTCTCAATAAGACATAATAGAATCTTTTGTTATACTGGGAAATTCCAGAAACTTTATTGGTTATTTCTGAAGATCAGGGTATCTGTCCAGTGATGAAAATAGTATTACTAATATTATAAACTTGATACTTATAGACTCTTTTAGTTCAAAACTTTGTGATATTTTTAATGATGCAAAGTGCTCATTTGTAAGCCTGGCTATTCATCTCTATCTCCTTGCATCTAGTATAAAAGAATTGATTTTTTAATGTGATGTTCATTTATATTAATTGCTTTGGAAATTTGCTTTATGGGCCTCATAATGCCAAAGAACAGAATAGCTCATGGCTGCTTTTGCCAAAAATCTGTTTTAGAAAAGCTTTCTCTTCAATTGCTTTTCAGTAAGTGTATTCCTGTGATCCATTCTTATAATTTATCACAAAGTGACTGAAATAACAGGCATTGTTCAGCCTCTGACCAAGAGATTCTGAGTTTGCTGAGACTTCAGTTGCCATTTGAGAGAGCACTGTTCAGAGGCATGCTGTCAACCAACTCTTGGTTAGCTTCACATTATGGAAACTTCAACCCATTTTGGTCCCTTCTCTTAACATCTCATAAAAACCAAGAGATAAAGAAGAAGGAAAGGAGGGAAGGAAAGGTAGCTGCCCGAGTTCTGTGGAAGATTTTCTTCACTCTACACAAGGAATTATTGCCATTCTCAAGGGAAAATTGAATCTGCTGTTCCAGTTACCACTGGTATAACTGGTGACTGTCTTGTCACCACTTTATGCCTGGTGTCTGCTGGCTAAAGAGGTGGGAAAAGCAGCCAATACTTTCTTACAATGAGCAAATGATGGCAAGTTATAGTCAGAGTACACTTGTCTTAACAAGAGAAGGAAAAACTATCAGAGGGAAGCTTTTAAAGGATTCCTTTTTATAAAATTTTAGTTGTAAATATCAATACTCTTCATGTAACCAACTTTTCATTAGTCGTATTAAATGAAGAAGAAGAAAAACAACAACAACAACAGCAGCAGCAATAATGACAATAACAATAACAAGAGAAATATGTTTAAGAATTCCTTAATGAAACTAAGCTCTCTGAGGGCAGTAACTGCCTAATTCATCACTGTGTTCCTGGCACAGTGCAGCTAGAAAAAACCAAAAGAAAATATATTTGGAGAATGAATGAATGAGTGAATGATATTGCTCACTATGGACATTGATTCTCATCTCTTTATTAAGAAAAATCATAATTTTCTGCAGTGAGCATTTCTGATGTATTATATTAATATTACTATATAACTTAGAATCTGAATGTAAAAATCAAATGTAACAACAAAAACCCAACACCTGTGAGACATCTTATTGGTTAACAAGCTTTGAAGATTGCAGGGAAGTTCAGTTTTATGGTCTTCTGTTGAGTCATAATTTGAAAACATATTTTGAGCTGAAGCTGGATTTGAGGGTTGGATGAGGAGCTGTATCAGTTGTTTTACCACCTTACAACCATTTTTTGCCACCAGAAATAGATATGCACTGTAGTGTTCATACACTCCAAATCATATCCTTGCCATTCCCAACAGTGAGCATTCTGACTTATTCTCTAAGCCCTGCTGTCTCTGGAATTCTCCTTTCTCCTATTCTAGTAACATTTTGGTTGCTGATCTTAAGGAATGAAAGGGAAGTCCCTTTGTTTCCTTTGGAGCATGTTTTCTTCTTCCCTAGGCCAGGTGACAGGCATTCTAAGAGAAGCTTTTGTCAAATATAGGACATCTACCAAAAAGGGGAAATAATATCTCATTTCTGAGTTGGACATCAGCTAAAGAGGAGATTTGCTGATGTGTCCCTAAGCTTCCCCAAGGTGGAAGACAGGGCAGAGAGCTGGATGTGGGAGACCGTGGGGCTTAGAGAAGACTCAGTCATGAAGGTGGCAGCCCTTTCCTGTGCATGTGGTGTGGAGAGGATGCTGAGTTTCCTGGGGGTGGACTGAAGGGTGTGGAACACAGCCAGGCTTGAACCATCTTGCCATGGCAATATCGAGGGGGCTGTCTCTGGGAAGAGAGGCCATAGCATCCAGAAAGAGTTGGGTGGACCCTATGAGGCAGAATCTGAAGAAGAATGAGGATGCTCAGGGTGGGGTTCAGGTTCCCCAGAGCAGAGATCTGTGCATGGAGAGCCTCTCTGAAGTGCTTCCTGTGTGCCATCTTTGATTGCCTGCAAGGACAGACAAGGAAAGAACAAAAAATGTACCCTTGCTTCTTTCCCTTCTTAGAGCCCAAATATTGGAGCCTAGGAAACAGAAGGTTTGCCAGGGACAGAACATCCTCTACACACGGGGGGACAGCTTCGACTAGGAGATGAGAGGGAGGTTTTCAATTGACCCATATGAAATTTTAATAACCAAATACTCTACCCAGCAGGGAAAAAAAGGTTTGACAAAGAATAATCAGGAGTATTGATTAGAAAAAATAAAACAGTTTCAATGGTATACCTCGCTGAGATGAGACACTTCAATAAACTGGTTACAAATGCTAATTTTCTTAGTATCTGACAGAGATAACTTTTAATTGTAATATTTCTTACCGAGAACATTTAGAAGAAGAAGTAAAGCCTGATTAGAAATTCAGTCAATACTGACTGTACATTGTAATTTGATACTTAATTAATCCAAAGTGTGTTAAATTCTACTGGAGGCCATGTATCATGCAGGGTGCTGGACATACAAAAATGACTAAAGCAGGAGTCTGTAGAGCAATAAACACATCATTATCACTATGCTACCATTTGAGAGGGGAGATAGCAGAGGAGTGGATGGTGGGCTCCACCTCAGGTTTTATCGCTGATATGTGTTTGGAAAGTTTAAAATTCCATTGCAGTTATGGTTTTCTGCAAACCCATTCAATAATAAGGGAGAACAGTTGTTATTTTTCTTGGGGAACTACATAAGCTATAATTAAGAAAGAATTCTACCATTCGTCTCTATTCTGCACTCAGACTGATGTGTTCTTTCTTTGATCCCTTCTCCCCATTTGGAGAAAACCTATGCATCTTTTAAGGCCCAAATAAAATGCCAACACCGTGAAGTTTTCCTTAACTATGTTGGGATAAATTAATACTTTCTTTTTGCCTTTCTAATCTTTTGCTCATATTACTAATGATTATATTTGTCATATTCCATTATGGCTAGTTTTCATATGTTCATATGGAAATATACGTGTGAACTTCTTGAATATTGTTAAAATGGTAAATAATAATACAATCTTGATTGCTGTTAAATAATTTATAGTAGTTTCCAAATCTACTCACTCTTACTTCATGATATAAAAGTTATAAATCAATTTGTAGATCTTCAAATCCAATTTTGGAATCCTCAAACTGGAGCCATTGGTTGAACTCAAAAGATTTAACTGTATTTACCTTCATCTTATTCTTCATGGACACCATATAGCACAGGAGCTAAAAGCAGAGTTATCAATAAAGCTGGACAACCAAGAGACAAAGTCTGCCTTTGACTCTTGCCTCTTTAAACATCGCTTTTGTTTCCTTATACCTAGAATAGAGAGAAGAAAAATGCCTATCTCAAAGGATTTTTGTGAGAATTAAATAAGGCAATGTTTATAAATTGCTCAGTACGATGCCCAGGAATAGTAATAGAATTAAATATTAGCTGTTCTACTTGTTTCTATGATTTCTTGTGATTCCTCCTTCTCTCTCCATTTCTGAGATTAGATGGATTTCCAACTAAAGGAGGGAGAAATAGGTTCATTGAGGAGCTTTGCTTTGCTTTGCAAACGTGTGCTCATGACCTTTTCCCACCCTTACAGTGTCCTGAATAGAGAAAAAAATGGAAGCCTTTACAAGACTTAAAACCCTTGTCTATATAATTGTAAATTTGTACCTTAAATGAGTGCCAAATACTCCTATTCTGAAGCATGCTATTTTGAAGACATCAGCTTCACTTAAAATTTAGCCTGAATTTGGGGTTAGGCTAATGGTTAAAATATTAAGGTACACGTTCAACTCCTTAAGACAGAATTTGGCTGCAAGAAAATGAGTAGAAAGCTATAGAAAATGAATTTAATCTTTCCAGAAATACATTGCTAACCAAAATCCTTCTCAAAATGGTAATCGTTTACATTAGCACTTCACATACTGTATCTCATTTGTTCCATACGAAACCTGTAAAAATAAATAGGCTGCAATGAAGTTATTACTTCTCTACTGCATATGAAAAAGTGAACCTCAAAAAGGGTGAGCAGTTTGCCTAAGGGCATGTAAGAAGCAAATGGCAGATTTGCGGTTTTAATCCAGACTTCATGAGCCAAGAATCAAGTTCTTTCTATTTCCATAACTTGCTGCTATTTTACAGACCAATTGCCATCATCTTTATTTCAGATAAAAATACATATTCATATCAGGAGGTATCTAAATGTAAAATTCTAGTTCCTGCTCTCCAGCAACACAGCAGCACCTAACCTTGGCGGTTAGTTCCCTTCTCTATGATGTTCTTTCTCTTTCCTCCAGCTTTTCTTAAAATTTAGAAAATGTCAGGTATGTTTAGAAAAGCTTTGTCTTAGTTGAGATAATTCTGAATTTAATTAATCACTGCATTCTCTAGGCAAACCTCAGGTTAATGCACCTGGAAAGAAAGGAGAGGAGCAGCCTCTCAGCTCCCAGCAGCTCCACCAAAGCTGTGCACTGCCTGATGTTAGCAAGGACCTGGGCCTGCCACGGTGTAGGAGGGAGAATGAAGTCACGTAGAAAGTCAAAAAGTGGTTTCCCAAGCAGCCAAAAACAGTCCTCTTGAGCAGCCCCCTCACATCTTTTAAAACTAAATGTTCAGCAGAACTTGAAACATTAGTAGATTAACATGTCAATACATTTTCCACGTCACTGCACAAAGGTAAGCTCTAAGAATAAAATGCACTGTTTAGGTATTTTTTTTAACAGATATAAAAATTATAGGTGAAAGCAGAGCATGCCATAACTCTAAAAAGACCTTTTTATTTTGGAACAGATGTTTTAGTTATTCATGGGACCCAGATCTGAGCTCTAACAGATTCCCTGACACCGGTGTTATGGGCTGAATTGGTCCTCCCAAATTCATAGGTTGGAACCTTAATTCCCAGTACCCCCAAATGTGACTGTGTTTGGAGATAGGTGTCAGGGTGAGCCATAATCCAATTTGACCAGTATCTTATGAGAAGAAGAGATCATGACACAGATACTCACAGAGTGAAGACCATGTGAAGACACAGGGAGAAGATAGACATCTACTAGCCAAGGAAAGAGGCCTCTGAAGATATCAACCTTGGTCTTGGACCCCAACCTCTCAACTGTGAGAAAATAAGTTTCTGTTGTCTAAGCCATCCAATCTGCAGTACTGTGTTGTGGCGGCCCCAGCAAACTATTATGAACAGTAAAATCTTTGTTGCAGGGTTTAGGAGCTTTGCCAAGTCTTCAAATTCCAATGAAATGATGATGAGAGGTTGCCATCAGTAACAACAAACTAGCCTTGGTAAAGACAACCATCATTTTTATTTTCAAGAGGAGAAAACCAGTATTTGTGTCCATGAGTGGGGGGAGGATGATGAAATATAAATATCAGCACTTCCATGCTTTATGTTGTGGTAGCGTGAAAAAGTAGCTACTTGGGAGTCAGGATTTGCTTGAAGACCTTTCGAGTCTTGTGGATTTAAACTTCCTGGACAGTTTTTCATGAGTAAAATGGACTGATAAGGTATTATAAGTTTGTAGTGAAAAATAATTGACCTAATGTCTATGAAATATTGTGCTATATGTAAACTATAGAGTTAAATAAATGTAAATGTTATGTAAGCATTGTATAATAATGTGAATCATTATTACACATGGACCATTCGCTTGAAAGTAAAAATGGAACTAGAGACGTTTGAAGCTCAACCCATGTTCAGCATATAATTTAACATTAGTCTGGCTGATAAGTACTCTCATCTTGGGAAGAGAGGCTTTTAAAATAAGGATTAAGAAGATGGTAGAAGCCTCCCAGCACAGGTGAGAGAAATGGGGATCACAGCCTTGCTTTGAGGATCCTGGGACCTCCCCAGTATTACAATTGGCATGGCCCACAGCTGTTAATTCCACTTGGATTTAGCAATTTCTCATGACGTACAGCTCATTACAGTGGAAAAGAATCAAATAGCTTGGAAATTAACCTCATGGTGACCTGTCTCTTGGTGCTCTATCATAATAAAACCTCAAAAGCAATGGAGTTTTCCAATAGCATTTCTTCCTCTGTTCCCCCAGAGAGTAGGGGAAAAAAATAAAAGTAATATAAGTTAATAAAAAAATCTTTTAAAATGCCAAAAAAGAAAAAACTGAAAAAAACCCCTGCATAATCCTAATAATCCTGTTACCTACTGCTGGTGTATCCTTTTTCTTTACATTCCAACACAAAGTCTTTACTAAATTGCATACTTCAACTATGCCAGAGCTTCTCAGCCCTAGTCCTACTGATATTTGGGGCTGGATGATTATTTGTTGTAGGGGCTGTCCTGTGCTCTGCAGATGTGTAGCACACCCCTGATCTCTGCCTACAAGATGCCAGTGGATCCTTCTTCCACTACAGCTGTGGAAAACAAAAATGTCTCAGGATTGCCAAATAGCCCCTGGTAGGTGAAATCATGCACAACTGAGAATCACAAGTCTAGACTAAGAGAAAGATGTTTTGGGGAGTCCCAGAGAAGAATGTGAGAATGAGATAAGCAGGCTGATGCCAAGATGCGAAAAAAGTCTGTATCCACCTTTCAGTTCTTACCTTCCTTACTCCCTGACTCGTTATATTTAAGGGAGGCAAGAAAAATAGGGAAGGATAGGGCAAATACAACCACAAAACATGGAAGGAGAGGTGTGACCTGGAAGAATGTAAGTGAGGATGATGGGCACATGTAGAATCCAGTGTGAAAAGTGGCCATGCCTCAGGGGAATAAGGAAATAATTTACATTTATATTGTTAGTCTTTTACATTAAATCCCATCCCCACTTCATATCATAATATTTACTGCTGTTATTTGAAAACACAAAACACAAACAAAAATCACTCTAGAGAACATGGACTATTAGGACTTCATAGACTTTAGATCTTCCAGCCACATCTCTACACTTCTTGATGATCTCTGTGAGCTTCAGAGATGCTAAGGGTCTTACCTGTCTGTAGTCATGAAGCAAGTTGAACTGGGACCAGAAAAATTTCTTGGTATCCTGGTCAATGCTTTCCATTATCTTACTCTGCTTAAACTAGGGCAGCATTTTCCCATCCATCCACATCCAAGATGTCCCCATCTTAATGATTCTGGTTAATGTCTATTTAATAATACTGGCTCTTCTACACTTGGTGATTTTTGGTTTTGAGTTGGTTTATAAGCTTCTCTTCAGTAAGAAGAATTGTGCTTTCACAGCAAAGTAGAGGCTGTAGAACAGGGGCCTGTGACTGTCTATTATCCTCAGTAGGGAAGAGAGGGGATGGTTTCAAGAAACAAGCATATCAGAGCAGGGTTTCCTATATGACCCATGCCTACAGTTGACTTGACAGGCCTTCTGAGGTCTGCCCCAGCCTGCTCTTGTTGCCTCATCTGCATCCACTTCTTTGTCCTGCCTGGCCTCTGTGTCTGTCCCTGTCATCCCACCCAACTCCATCTTTCTCCTCTCTCTCCATCAATTAAGTTGAAAGTCTCCTATTGGAAAAATTTCAAATCTAATCTCCTTTCTGAGCATTTCCCACTCACCTGACACTGCCATGATGTTGCACTTTGATTTTCCATGTGAATGTTTTCCAAAGTGTACTCTGTGGAATATCAGCTGGGAATATGTTCTAAGATGTACTGTGTTCCTGGTGTGAGTGTGGACGTCAGTATCTGCAATCCCTCTCTCACAGAGTTAGTTCCATGTGTAGTTGTATAATAAAGAAGTGTTATCGTACAGAGATTTGTTTGACTTGCTTTACCTTATCCTTTCTTAAACTTATTTTGATGTTTTTAAAAGGTAATACCTGTTTGTAGTTAAAGAACATAGCGTTTCTTAGAATCCTCCATAGGAAATACCATTTTATGTCGATGTGTTTCAAACATTTATTGATAATTATTTTAATAAATATAAACACAATTATAGTTATTTTAAGATAATCACTATATTATTTTAATTATTTATATAAGCTCATTTAATGACATACTGCCTTAGACATTTTTATTTTGTCCAATCCAGGTAAAGCACTTAGCATATAGCCTAACACATAGTAGATGCTCAATACATGTGAGCTATTATTAATAATAACCTGCAGTTTTCTGTGTCTTCATGACAAATTTATGCACATCATAATCTATATAAAAGTGTATTTGTACATGTGTGTCCTGCAGCACACACACTGTATATTCAAGGTATGTGCTGGTCAGTGTTTGTAAAGAGGCTCACCATCTAGAATCCAGTCCAGATAATCAATAAGTATTTATTTGTTCAAAATATATCCTAAAAATAGAGCAAATTCAACCTTATGAGAGTTTGGTTTAAAACTCTATTCCTAACACAAACTTGATCCCTCATTCTATATGTTATGTTTTTTTTCATTTTTAAAAGGGCAACATTGAAATAACTTTCAAGGAGATTAAAACACATAATAAAGTGTAATATTTTAAAAATCAGGTTCAAAAATTCTTATTTATAATCAATACGATTAAAGTGATTTTATAATTTTATTTTACAAAATAATTCTGATTGCTTAACTGCATTCTCAGTTTGAAGTTTGAAAATTACTTGTTTTTATCCCCTCAAATTATGTTGAATTTAAGCATAAGATTTTAGAGTTAATTGAACAGAAGGTAAATGAACATTTTATATAGGATAAAACTTTCTTTCTTGATGCAGAGACCATTGACACACTATCCATCATAGCCTTGGAGGTTCTATGCTTGGAAAAACATTTTAATTCCAAATTATTAAATAAAGATTTTGCTAAAAATTACATACCTTCCAGGTACAGGAAAATTGCTACATATTGGACATTTGCCAAATTTTGAAGAGTAATTATTGCTTATATTGTGTGTATGCATACAAAAAATTCTCTAAACGCATGGCCTAGCATACAGAATAGACTAAAACCTGCATACTTTTTGCCTATTAAAATTCAACAGGAGAACATTTTTGGCATGTAAAACCTTCCTACGGGATAAGCACAAGATCACTGACATAGGGTGAACTAAGTGAAGTTTGGTTTCTTTAGTCCTTTTGGACTCTTCCCTACCATTTCCCTTTTAGTGAGCCAAAAAGACCAGCTACCCTCATCCCCAAAGACTCTGTGCCACTTTGCTGCAATATTTGTATTTCAAAAGTCTAAATAGGTAGTAAAAAAAATGGCATTTTGATGAAATTTTGACATGTATAGGAGAGGTAGTTTTTAAAAGTTGTCTTTTTAGTAATGTCTCAAATTTCTTCATTGTCATGGTATTTATCACATGATAATAAAATAGCTGTTTATGTGTCCACCTTCCTCTGTGTCATATAAACTCTTGGAAAGTGGGCACTGTCTTGTTCATCTTTATATCAAATTTCCTGCCCAGTGTCGGGTATATGGGCATCCCGAATAAATGGCTTCCACGGTACATGTATCTACCTGCATAGTCATAAGGCCTGGACTGGTTTAACAGCAAGCCCAGGAATCTTGCCTGGTCAAATCTTGGCAGAATAAAATCTGACCAAGAGTTCAGAAAACCAAAATTCAAACCCTGTCAGTTACTTCTAAGATCTTCCTGGGTCAGTCGCTTCTGCCTGATTCTCATTTTCCCATCTGCTAGTGAAGGTTGACTGGCTGTGAGTGAGAGTCTTTTCAGTAAATATTTTTTTTTTGTTGTTGTTGTTGTTGAGGAAAAAAGATACAAATTTATTTTACGTATACATGGGAGCCTTCAGAATGAAAACTCCAATAAATATTATTTTCAGTAAATATTTTGTCTAAGTGTGGCCTAAAATAATTCAACAAAATACTTTATAGTCACTAAATTATACCATAATTTATTCTAGGGGGAATCACTAGTGGATGCTATTTATTTAGTAACTCAGCTTTTATCAATGCGCATCACTGATACCTCTCTTGGTGTCATAATAAAAGCCACAGCCCACTGGTAGAAGCTAAAATGGAACCAAGGATTGATAATTAACTTTCCATCAGGACTTTGGACCTTATTCTTTTTCCTCATGGCTCCTGTTATTTTATATAATAGTCTTCCCTTTGTTTTGTACAATCCATTTTCATTATGTTCTTCATGAATGAGTCAGCTCACTAGGGCTGGTTTGAAAAAATAGTTTATTCTTTTCATTTGAAATTCACGCTTTTTCTTGGTTTAATTAAACATAAGCAGTCATTTGGAGGCTTCTTATATTATCCAAGAAGCACAGCATAGTTGAAAAAGCAGTGGCCTGGAAGTTAAGAGATTTGAAATAGAATTCTGATGCTGTCACTAAATAGCTGTACTGGTGTAAATCTCACCTCATTGGGCCTCCATTTTCTCACTTAAAAAGAGCAGAGAAAACAGTATCTTCTCGCTGTGATAGTTGTCACTCTGTAATGCTGTCAGAAAGGCAGTTTCTAAAGTATTTGTTGAATGAATTAGGAAAGTAGTGAAATCTTGCCATATGTATTTAAGTTCTTTTACACACATCAAACATAGAAAGGGGGCCACTTGTATTCATGTTAACACATGGGCAAGTAGGACTGCCATGCCATGATAATGCTTATCCTAAAATTAATATGACTTTGGTGCTCATCCCACAAAATAATTTGTCAACCACCAAAATCAACAGTGACCTTCATCAGCGAATTACTTCTTCAAGGACCTATGAAGAGCTACTAGAACCAATAGAAGGTAACATGTACTGCATATAAATTACATGTTACACTGAGAAGGGGAAAGCGAAACAGAACAAAACTCTTTTTTCCCCACTGACATTGATAGTCAATGTGAAGTGACTTTGTACAAGCAACCAGGAAGGGTTTTACGAGTCACAAGACCAAGACTTGTAGAATATAAAGGTTTTGGAGTAATTGTTCCCAGTAATTTGCTTTGCTTATCAGAGTGCTAATAGGTTGGATCTGCTCTTTTATGACATACTCACTGTTTTTTGCCCTGATGCACGATCTTTGAAGTTTAAGTAGAATGCTATTGAAAATTAAATAGGAATGATTCTGCAAGGATGTTGTCCGGTTTGTTTCTTTCACAGTAAATGAATTTCATATCTCTTGTACTCAAACAAAATAATGTTTATATGTTTCTCTAAATACTCTCTCTCCCTTTTGGCAGGATTTCTGCTCCAAATGTATTAAGATAACCAAATTCACTGGTTAATTTTATTAATGTACTAACATTTCCTGAGGTGGTTTTGGGCCTGATTAGCTCTTGGGGAGAAGGCATACATTTATCATTAAGAGCATGAAAACTACAGTGACTCTGCCGTATAAAGACTGTCATTAATGGTATAGCTGGTACACCAAAGGGAAGTGCGTATTTGGAGTAGGCATGGGTCATATGGTTTAACATACTTTCAATAGGAAAATTCAGAAACCCCAACCAAAATTTGCTTCAATATAAATAAAAAATCTGGAGATGGAGAAATTCAATAGTTGGTTAATTCAGCAGCTGACATTCATGTAGGTTTTATTAATATTATTTTCCATCTTACCCCTCTGCTACCAAGGGCAGGTAGATTGGCTTTAGCCCTCATAATTGTTAAGATGGCTGCAGCAGATCCAGATGTCACTCAACAATGTCCAAAGTACCTTCCGTCCCTATTGGAACTTCTCATCCAGCTCCTTGGCCAGAATTGGGTTTCATGCCTATTCCTCAAATCAGTAATATTTTATATATCAAATATTACTAGAGAAATAGTTGGTAGTCTTTATATATTCATTTTGATTAAAAATGAATGGATGGATAGATATAGACAAAATGTTCATTCTTATTATTAGTTTCTATCCCTCCCCCCTACTCTCCCTGCTTCTTAGATTCCAATGTCCATTATACCACTTTATGACCATGTGTATCCATTGTTTAGCTCCCACTTACAAGGGAGAACATGTGGTGTTTATTTTTCCATTCCTGAGATACTTCACTTAGGATAATGGTCTCTAGTTCCATCCAAGTTGCTGCAAATTACATTATTTCATTCCTTTTTATGGTTGAGTAGTATTCCATGGTGTCTGTGTGTATATAATATAATATATATTATATATTATATTGTATTATATTATATATTATATTATTGATATATATATCAATATATATTATATACACACACACCATATTTTCTTATTTTTTTGGTTAGAGGTCTAAAACACAGTTTCTTTGGGCTTAAAATAATTTTGAAACCAATTTGACTATATCAAGTTTGTAGAAACATGGGTTAAAGCTTTAATATTTAAAGCTGATTCTCAAATCTAGAAATTACTGGGCATATATAAACTTCCTTTGGTCTCTCTTCAGTAGGTCGATTTTTTAAAATATTAATATGAAGATGAAAAACAAGTATGTATTTTCCCCTGGGGAGGGGGAATTGGAAATATTTTAGTAGATAATCAAGATAAATTTCAAAATGTTCGTCATATCCCTCGCTGTTTCTCTTGAAGGCTTTGTTGATGTTACGTGTGTAT
>CAUYSK010014284.1:0-52215 GCA_963575035.1 Avahi laniger | reverse complement strand
CTCTGGGAGGGTGAAGTGGGAGGATCGCTTGAGGTGAGGTGTTCAAAACTAGCCTTAGCAAGAGTGAGACCCTGTCTACTAAAAATAGAAAAAATTAGCCAGGCGTGGTGGCACACACCTGTAGTCCCAGCTGCTTGGGAGGCTGAGGCAGGAGGATCGCTTGAGCCCAGGAATTTGAGGTTGCTGTGAGCTAGGCTGACACCATGGCACTCTAGCCCAGGCAACAGAGCAAGACTCTGTCTCAAAAAAAAAAAAATATATATGTGTGTGTGTATATATATATGTAACCTAAACATTTGTACCCCCATAATATGCTGGAAGAAAAAAATAACAAAGCTGAGTTCAGGTGGGTGGTCAATGCTAAGAAATTATGGGCACAGAAAATATCAAGGATTCTTGGAGCAGGGGGAGCCAGCCCAGGTAGCACTGAAAAGGATCCCTGGAAGGTGGTGTAGGAAGTTTAAATCATTTTTCAGTGTTCTAACCCCTTTTAAGGATGTGAATTCTTGCCCACATTACTCACCTCAGAAAGTGCAAAATCATTTGTTACTAACTCTCAGGGAGAAAGGCTTGAATGTCCAGAGACTTAGAAAGAGTCAAATTCTCGTAATTAATTTCATTCTGGAAAGGCTAAGCTGGGAACTTTTCCTTTTCTTATTATAAAACTACCACATGGCTAGCTTCTGGCAAGATAGGGTTGACATTGTTCCCAAATCAGGATCTTCACAGGCATCCTATTTAGAGTATTAAGTAATGAAACATCATTCTTTGTAATTATATGACCAGGAGCTAAAAAGAACCAGGCATGGGAACTAAAGAAACCCAGGATGCTAGGCTAAAAAAAATGTTTCCTTATATTTTGCTTTTTAAAAGAATCTCTAGGCTTTAGGTAAAGCACTTTGTATGGAGCCTAGCATATAGTGTTCAGTAAGTTATTGAGCACTATTTTTTATTGTAAAGGGATATGAGTATTTCAGCTATAGGGGTTTGTCAAGAAAGAGAACAAAAGAAAGTTTTAGGGATGAAGGAAAGGACACGAGCAAAACCACAAAATAAATGGGGAGAGCTGACTGAGGTCTTTGGAATGAATGCAATTTTGAGTAAGCTGATATAATTTGAAGACTATTTGATCATAGATATTTAGACTTGAAAGACAAATGTGTTTTTAGCTGACGGTTGAATAATATTTTAATAATTGTGTATATGAGGGATGTCCGGAAAGCATCAGCTGTATAAACTGTTCTCATTGTAGTAACATGGCTGGATACTTTCCAGACAACCCTTGTATATTTTGGAGTGTATTAGGAGGGGAAAGAATCAACTCCAAATTTATTGATATGGAAAAGTAAGCTAATGTAAAGGAATATATTGAATGAATAATGGTACTGGCAAAAATTTACAAGTGGATCTTGAATTCCTTTTAAGAAATCTGTTATAGGCCAAAGTCATGTTCAGTGTAGGAAGACAGTAAGCAGGGAGTGAGGTGACAAGGGCAGGTGGGAGGGAGTTCCTCTCCTCACAACAGGCTATCTCATTTTTACACAAGTCCAGTCCTGGATGGAGTATCAGAGTTGTGAATTTCTTTGCAGGACTATACTTATTAGAGATAAGAATGGAGACTCTTTGGCTGATGGGGGTGATCAGGAAATTGTAGAACCTTAATATTCAATTTCTGTTCCCCAATAGGGGGATTTTCCTGGGAATTCTATTGTTCTATTGAACACAGTCTGAAAAACACTGGTTTTAGTTATCTATTGTTTGTTGTTTCTGATTGGTACATAAGCCATCTGGGTTTTAGTGGCTTCAAACAATTTATTATATCTTATTTTTTTGTGGGTTGACTGGATTCAGCTGAGTAGTTCTTTTTCAAGGTCTCTCAAAATTGTATTCAGATGTCCTCTGAGGCTAGAGTCATTAAGAGACTTCCTTACTCTAATATTTCCGGACTGAACTAGGATGGCTGGAAGAGCTGGGGGTTGATTGGGTATCTCTTTTTAATCGGCCTCTCCATGCAACTAGCTTGGGCTTCCTCACATCATGGTGCTCTCATCTTACATGGTAGCTGTGTCTTCCCAGAGTGAGGATTCCAGGAGATTCAGACAGAAGCTGCCAGACTTCTAATGGTCTATCTTTACAAATCACACAATATTATTTTTGACATTTATTTGTCAACTCATAAACCAGTCCAAATTCAAGGGGATGGGAAAATAAATTCCATCTGTCATTGGGGAAATGTATGGGGAGAAAAGGTGTTGATGGCAATCATTTTGAGACAAGTTACCAGTGGTAATATTAAGTCCAGAGAAGGCAAGGGCTTAACCCAAGACCACAGAGCTAACAATGGCAGAGTCAGGATTAGAGCCAAAACCATAAAAAATGAAATCCACTTTCTAAGAAAGTCTCAGTCCCAAATCTTTCGACCCAATACTGAAAATGAAAAACCTCACTCTGCTGATGGTAGATCAGGCAGGCTTTGTATTGAGAATGTCAGTTTGGTTGGCATGAATTTAGATTTAAAAAGTAACAAGATATAAAACCTAGTAGGTAAAGAAAAGATACCACTTATAATTATACTAGAGAATGTCAAAGGCCTAGAAACAAATTTAACAAAATATTATATAAAACCTCTAAAGAGAAAATGTAAAACTTAGAAGAGTGCTATTAAAGAATACACAAATAAATAGAGAGATAGACCATGTTCATGGATAGAAATTCTTAGTATCATAGTTGATTCTTCTAAACTTGTTCTTTAGATTCAAAGGATTTCCAATAAAAATTCTAACCAGGTCTTTTTTCCCCCCAAAACTTGCTTAAGATAATTTTAAAACTAATATGAAAGAGTAAAGGGCCAAGATTATCCAGGACATTTCTGTAGGAGAAGAGCAAAACGGTGTTCACATCAGCACTGTTAATAGTGACAAAAACCTGGAAATGGCCCAGATGCCCATTTGAGGGAGTGTGTATGAATAAATGGTGGTATATTAATACAGTTGAATGAATATAAATCATTGCTAGACATACTACAGTATGATGAATCTTAGCAATTTCAGAGAAAAGGCAAATAAATTTTAATTAGATAAACATTTTATAAAATAAAAATAACTAATAAAATAATTTTGGGAAATTCATACAGCTGTAGTTAAACTATGTAAAAAAGAAAACAAAGGACTTACGAACACAATATTTGGGATGTTGCTTATCTTAGATGGGGGAAGACAGAGTGAGATGGGGGTTCATATAGTTAGATGTAAGTTAGTACGAAAGGTGTATCTTTTGTGTGATGGGTTGGGGATACAAAATACATTCTTAAAAATAGTCAAATACACAAAAGCAGGTCATGATAAGGCCAATGATGAAAGCAAAAATTATGATTAATTCAATTCTGTGTACTTAAGGTCCAAAAAACACACTGACAAACCTAACCCTGATAAGTATTACTCACTTAGGTACTCTGCCACCTGAGTTGAGGGAGGTAAGCTGGCCCTTGGCAAAGTTGTGAGATTAGATGGGTTTATATTTGCTGCCTGCCTATTAGCCAAGCTTGTGCCTCCTTTTGTCTATCTCAAAAGGCATAGAATGACTGACATTTGGAGTTGGTAACATCCTAATCCTCCAATTATACTCATTAATCTTAAAGAGGAGGAAACCGAGGATGGGAGAGGTTGTATGACAGTAGGAAACTAGGATAAAACATATATTACTTCTTGTCTGATGTCTTTGGTTTTTTTAATTAATCAAGTTTTAAATCCCTGAGGCATCATAGTACAATTAGCTCCACCAGTTCTACATACTTATCTGTAATAAATAATAAATTTGCTAGTATACTTTCTGGGGAGTCAAATTCTAGTGCATCTTTAAAGGTATAGTGGAGTCTATCAATTCCTTCTCTCTCCAGACACACACACAGGCTGATAAATTACTAATTTGAAAGTTTCAATACAAACACTATCACACTTGATAGAATCCATATTGATCCCCCTCTTCCCCCCACCATATTGTAAAGCAGGCAATAAGATTTAGGAGCACTAATGTTCTGTGGAGATTGTAATGTTACCTTTTCTTCATTATATTCAATAAACATGATAGTCTTCTCCTAAAAAAGAGAAGCGCAAGTATGCCTAACTTGCGTTGCAGTGTTTTTAGCTAAGCTATTTCAAAGTTTCATCAGAATGGAAGGAGAGAAGTCAGATTTACATTCAATGGAAGGAACCTAAGAAATAATTTTTCTCATTTTGTAGCTAAAGCAGATAATAGAGGAAGGAGATATCTTGGGGAAGTCTGGATGTCTTGGTCCGTTCAGGCTGCTATAATAACATACCATAGACTGGGTAGCTTATAAACAACAGAAGTTTTTTCTTGGAGTTCTATAGGCTGGAAAATCCAAGATCAAGGCCCTGGCAGATTCAGTGTCTGGAGAGGGCCTGCTTCCCAGATGGCTGTTTTTTTCTGTATAACCTTACATGGTGAAAGTGATGAGGGTCTCTCTGAGGTCTCTTTTATAGAGCACTAATCTCATTCATGACCCTCATGACCTAATCCCCTCCCAGAGGCCCCACCTCCTAATACTATCACCTTAGGGGTTAGCACTTCAACATATGAATTTTGGGGGAAACATAGTACTGGATATAGCTATAGTTAGTTATGGTAAGGATGATGAACTGACTTGGCGCTGTGGTCAGTTTTATGTGTCAGCTAGGTTAGCTATGGTACTCAGGTATTTAGTCAAACACTAATCTAGGTGTTGCTGTGAAGGTATTTTGTAGATATGGTTAATGTCTACAATCAGTTGACCTTAAGTAAAGGAAATTACCCTCAATAATGTGAGTGGGCCTCTTCTAATCAGTCAAAGGCCTTAGGAGCAAAAACAGGTTTCCAGGGGACGAAGAAACTCTCCTTCATGACTGCAACATCAACTCCTGCCTGGGTTTTCAACCTGCTGGCCTGACCTACAGATTTAGGACCTGTCAGCTCCAATAATTGCGTGAGCTAGTTTCTTAAAATAAATCTCTTTTAAAATATATATCCACATATACATATACAGACAAACACACATATTCACATATACACATATGTAAAAAAAACACACATACATGTGTGTCTACGTGCCCCCTATTGGGTCTGTTTCTCTGGAGAACTCTGACTTGCCTTGAGAAGAGAAAGAGTCCTGGGGAATTGGAGTTGTTCTGGCTTTTCCATTAACCAGCTAGGTGAGCTAGGATGGCCTATGTAGACTTCTTGAGGGCAGAAACTGCACCTTCTTTGCTGTTGTTTCTCTGGCACCCATGTAGTTCCTGGTGTACAGTGGATCTCAGTAAGTATTTGATGGGAGAATGAATGAATGGCCTGCCCTTTTCTTGTGCTCAGGGGCCTTTCTAGAAAACAAGGAAGTTGGTCTAAATATATTCTCTGAGATTCTTCCAGAAATGGAGAGTGGTGATTCAGAGACTGGGGTCTGGATTCAGGCATGATGGGTTTGAATCCAGCCGTGTCACTTAATAATTGTACAGCTTTGGATGAGTTACTACAATCAGTCTGGGTTTGAATGTTTTCATCTGTGACATGGGAGTTTTTAATAATGCATATAGCATTAGACTTGTGGTGAGGATTAGATGAAGCAGTGCTTAGTGGGAATATGCTGCCTATTACAGAAAAAGTTATCACTGGCTGCTAGCTGCTGCGACCACCACCATTAGTACGGTCATTGTCATCTAGCCATGTGATTTGCTATCTTTTAGGCGTCTTTCTCTAAGGCAGCGATACTCTGGAAGACATCTCATGGAGCATATAGATAGGAGAGAGATATAGCTACCCAAAGTTAGAAAATGAGTTAGGGGGCCAATATGAGGCTGAGGAGCACAAAGCAGCTCAAGGAAGTTGGCACTCAGGATCTTAGAAATCCAGAGGTAAACTCTGGTCGTATTGGATTTTTTATAACTTTCTGCTATAGAAGGAATTCAATTGTCTGTGTGGTTGGCCCTGAGCCTGTGGGTACATGAACACCTGGATGGGGAGGAGTCAGAGCAGTCCTGGCGGTTTGCAGCACATTTGTGTGGCTGAATTGAATTTACAGAGTATGTACCGCTGGACCTCACAGTCTCAGGACCAATCTCACCCTAGCAATTTCTACATGAAGTAGAGAACCTGGCTGCAGAGGAACATCATTGGTTGCCTAAGGTCACATAACAAGTTGATCAAACAGCTGGAATTTGACTTTGTAAACTCTGATTGTTTTGTTCAACCCGTGCTGCTCGAGCCAAAGCTACGAGCTGGGCCTTCTCAGTTTTATGGGATACACCCCAGGAAGTCAATCTGATGTGTAGGAACAAGAGGCTGAGGATCTCTTTATGGATAACCTACTGGCTAGCTCTGGATAAATCCCTCTCTATCTTTGTTCCTCAGTTTCCCCAGCTTTTCAGTGAAAGTGTGGTATCTAAATTTCTTTCCAGCTCCGAAAGTCTAAGCTCTTGGGTCACATATGTGCTGTGACACTCTAAGTCCTTTATATATTTTATTCTATTTTCATTACCAACTTTACAGATAGGTACATGCATTGTTCCTCTTGAATAAGTGAAGAACTGAGGTTTAAAGAAGTTAAATGAGTTGCCTGAGGTCACACAGCATGTTAGTGGCAGGGCTGTTTCAAACTCAGATTTATAGGATGCCCAAATCCGTGTTTATAGATATAGTCTTCCCACAAGACTCATCTAACAAGGATGTGAAGAGCTCTGCATCAAGGTTGCCTGAGCTCTTCAGGGGTGGAACACTATTAATTGTGTTTATTCTACCTGGAGCCCATCCTGCTGTGTCCCAATATACTTCAACCCCTGTTCTGTGGGCAAAGCAGATGGATTTCTGGGGCAGGAGCATGTGCGATTCTGTTCCATGCAGCAGAGGCGTCAGTGCTTCCTCCTGTCCTCTCGGCTGGTCTGGGCCACAGCCAAGTGTGCTGCAGAGGCATTTGGCAGCCTAACCTTGAGGTTAAGTTAGGTGTAGAAAGAGTTAAGTCAGTAGCTCCATGGGGAAACATGACCAGTTCAAACACGTGGACTCGGTCCTCATATGTGTCACACCCTAAGCAATGGGATTTGGCATTAGATGGAGCTGGGGACGTGCTGGTTACAAATAGGAGCTGGCCTCAGGCTTGGCTTCTGGTCTGTGAGATGGAGTCAGGTTGGGCAAAGGAGCCTTGGGATTTCCCAAGCGGAGGCACTGGGCACATTGCAAGGGGAGAAGCATAAGATCTGTCTAGATTCAATGCTAAGTCAGAAACCAGAGGGGGAACCACGTATCTGAAATTCATCTGAAAGTCTGCTGCTGTCTCAGACACCTGCATATTCTGTGTCACGTTGTCCTATTTTATTGTCACACTATCTAACCTCATCTGACTTTATTTTGTTCATGTATTCATTTTCTTATTTGTTGTCTGTCTCCATGACTAGAATTTAAGCATTTGGGAAGAAGAATCTTATCTGTTTGTTCATTGTTGGATCATCAGCTTCTAAAATGGTTCAATGTACACTCGTCAAATGAATGAACAAATGAAAAACAATCTTTTCATTAGGTGACATCTGAAAGGCACCAGGCAAGCGGTAGAGATGCATGAAATTATAGGAATAAAGGAGAGTTGGATTAAAAATGACTATGGGCCTCTCTGATTTCAGCTTCAATAAACTATGATTTGTCTTCTAAAAGCTCCCTTCTAATTCCAGTTAATGATTTTAAATGCTTAACATCACGTGTGTTACGGAGTTGTAGAGAATGACCAGGGAAAAGAGGGTTATGTTGGTCAACCGTTAATCTAAAAATGAGTTTGGGGGGTATTATTCAGCCTGTACTTTGCTCCCCCTGCACCCTCTGGGGGCAAAAATCAACCAACCTTGAGTTTAGGGTTAGAAATCTGGGCTCTAGCCTTGGTTACTAACTCTCTGGATGGCCTTGGGGAGGTTGCTCTACCTCTCTAGGTTTTGGTTTATGTTCATCCCTTAAACATATCTTGAGCACTTACCGGGTGATGGCTGCCAATCCAGGTAAGGGGGATATGTCTGTGTGGAGTCAACAAACAGCTCAGAGTCTTTACCCTGCAAGGAGGACTGGGCCAGGGTTGGGAGGGTGGTTGGAATGTAAACTAAGATAGAAAAGGATAAGAAAATTTGTGATAGCGATAAGTGCAATAGAATAAAAAGGTAGATCGATAGGCAGACCAGGGTAAAGGAAAACGTGAACTGAGTGGGGAGTAGAATGGGGAATACCTCTCCGTGGAAGCAACGTAAGAGCTCTGAGATGTGAGTGGCAAGGTGTCATCTGTAAGGTTTGGAGGAGGATTTTTCCAGATAAGTCCAAAGCTTTGAAGGAAGAATGAGTTTCACTTTGAGGAAACAAGTGAAGTCTAGTGTGGCTGTCGATTAATGAGCAGGGGAGAGGGCAAGGAATGATGTTGGAGAGAAAGATTGGGTCAGATCACATAAGGCCCACAGACAAGGTGTTTAAATTGTTTTCTAGTGTGAGAGGAAGTTATACATCTTTTTTTATTGATTGATTCTTCCTACATCTTTCTTTATTTTTATTTTTTTTTTGAGATAGGATCTCTATCACCTAGGCTAGAGCACAAGTGGCATCATATAGCTCACAGCAACCTCAAACTCCTGGGCTCAAGGGATCCTCCTGCCTTAACCTCCTGAGTAGCTGGGACTATAGGCATGCACTGCCATGCCTGGCAAATTTTTCTTTTCTTTCTTTCTTTTTTTTTTTTTTGTAAAGACAGGGTCTTGCTCTTGCTCAGGCTGGTCTCGAACTCCTGAGCTCAAGTGATCCTCCTGCCTTGGCCTCCCAGAGTGCTAGGATTATAGGCATGGGCCACTGCACCCAGCCCCTCTACATTCTTTTAACCTTGGATTATCCCAGGGTCTGTGGACCCCTCTCTCCTTTTGTTTTTTCTATCCAGGATCACTTCCTAGGTGCTCTCATCCAGTCCCCTGACTTTAAATATCACCTCTGTGCTGATGATCCCCAAATGTACATCCACAGAACAACCCCTGCGTTCCAGACTTGTGTATACAACTGCCTACTCAATGCCTACACTTTGCACCTAAAAGCAAACTCAAACTTAACATGCAAACTGGATTCCTGATCTCTTTCTGTCCCACAAATCTGCCTCACCCACAGTGTCCCCTGTCTTTGGGAAGGTTGACTCCACCTGTCCTGTTTCGTGAGCCAAGATACCTGGAGTCAGCTTTGATGCCCCAATTCCCAGAAATTCACTCAGTTGGCAAACTCTGCTAGCTAGTTCTGCCTTTGAGTTACATCTAGGGTCTGATTGCCCGTCACTAACCACAGAGCCATTCCTTCGTTCAAGCCCCATCATCTCTGGCCCAAATGATTGCACTATCCTCTCACCTGATTTTCCTGCTTTAGCTTTCTTCATTCTCAACACAGCAAGCAGGGTGTTCTTTACAAATGTAAATCAGATTGCGACACTCTTTTGATCTCTCTTTTAGTCAATACCGTCCAAGATCTTCCCATCTCACTCAGAGCAAAGGCCAAAGCCCTCACAATGACCTGCAGGGCTTCTCCTTGCTCTTCCTTGAGCAAGCCAGGCACGCTTGAGCTGTCCCCGGACCTCTGCATGGCTCATTTCCTCACTCGCTCAATTCTTTGCTCAGATGCTACCTTCTCCTTGAGGTTGTTCCTAACCGTCCATATGAAAGTTGCACCCCCAGCACTCCCTACTTTGTTGTTTGCACCCCTAAGTAGGACACGTGCTCCCCAAGTTCAGGCATTTTTTTTGTTCCCTGCTCTATTTCTCACAGCTCGAACTGTGCCTCGTACATAAGAGGGGCTCCATAAATGCTCAATGTCGAATGAGTGACAGGGTTTTCAGCAGGGGGGCGATGTGATACATTTTGCAAAGGTCGTTTGGCTGTGGTGTTAGGCATGGGCTGCAGACTTGGAGCAAGCAGGGCGTCCTTCAGTGCTGTCGTGGTGGTGAAGGCAGCGTACTGCAAGACGTTACAGGGAAGCTGCTGAGAATGGACAGGTTTGGGGGGTACAGTCAGCCCTCCGTAGCCTTGGGTTCCGCATTTGTGGATTCCACTGACTGAAGATTTAAAATACTCAGAAAAAATTTGCATCTGTATTAAACATGTACAGACTTTTCATTGTCATTGTTCCCGATTTACATAGAATTTACATTGTATTAGGTATTATAAGTAACCTGGAGATGATGTGAAGTATATAGGGAGGACATGCGCAGGTTATGTATAAATACGGCAGTATTTTATTCGTGGGACTTGAGCACCCACAGGTTTTTGTGTCCAGGGGAGGTCCTGGAACCAGTGTCCCATGGACACAAAGGGACGGCTGTATTTTGGAAGAGCTGACAGGACTTGTTGATGGGTTGAACATGGGTTGATGAAGAATCAAGGATGAATCCTGGGTTTTTAAACTAAATGCTTGGACAGATGATGGTGCCATTATCCAAGATGAGGAAAATTAGGGGGAGAACTGGCTTTCATATTCCTTATTCATTTGTTTGAGGGTAGACGTAAGAGTTCTTCAGGGGGCTTATTCCAGATCCTTTGATTTTTTTTTTTTTTTTTTTTTTTTGCTTATTTGGATTGGACACCCAGAGAAAAATAATGAGCAAGTAGTTGGATATATGAACCTAGAGCTCATCAGTGAGGTCCAAGCTGCAGATATAAATTTGGGAGCATTAACATGTTTAAAATAAAGGAAACTTGATAAGTATGTCATCCCTTACTCCGGAAGAGTTTATGTTGTTGTTAGGAGTGAAGGAGGAGGGTGGGGAGAAAGTACCCCCAGGTAAAAAGTAAACTGACAGCGAAGTGGTATCGTCAGTCAGGGACCTGTCTGCGGAGCACCCACGGTGCGTCACGCACTGCGCCCTGTGCGGGTCTCGATGGATGTGATCCCCGCCTTCCAGGAACTTACAGGCCATCAGTCAGTCTACTTACTCCCAGTTAAAGAACTATCAGGATGTAAGGGACAGGGAAACGCTATCATTTATTTTGATAAAACGAGTGGATGTTTTTCTTACCCTCTTATGTTAGAAAATCCTAATTATTAAGTTTGAAGTGGGTCAAAAATTTAACTTGGCTTGATACATGTTGATGCACGATGATTATAGCCAGGATGAGGGTTGCATTCAAGAAAATGATAGAAATTGCCTGAGCTATCCAGGTCTCTCTTTGGTCAAGGTCATGGTACAGAGTAATTGTCCTTTATTTCTAATTCTCTGTTAGATAAAGAAGGAACAAACATTAATTAAACTTTTAGTTTATGTTATGTACTTAATGCTCTTTACCTACATTAACTGAACCCTCCTTGTCATGTATGAGGTAGGTGGCAGTATCCCCATTTTGCAGGCAAGAAAACCGAGGCTGAGAGAGTTAGAAACTCTCCTAGTGTCAAAGAGTGTGGCATTGGCAGATCCAGTTTGTATCCTGAGGCCCACGTGAAATATCGTGCTCTTTCAACTCAGAAGCCCAAAGGAACACCAAATAAACCTAATATTTCTTTTCCATTACAGTACATGTTTAAATTCAGTTTACTTTTCCTTTCCAGTTCAACTAGAATAAGGCCCTCCCTTTCTTCTCCCTTATTCAGACCTCTATACTTCTTTTAATATGGTCCCAATTATCTTGACTTTCAGAGAACCCTCCCTATATCCAAGGCTTGCGTTGTCTTTGGTTTAGTGCTGCAGTTTATTTATTCATTCACTTTCTGAAACTGGAGCTGGCTGGCTGGCAGAATTTAATCAGAAGATTGCGTAACCGTAGCAAGAGGCTGCCCAAATCCATAACCATAATGAGAGAATGGGAGATGGGAGAATTGGATTAAAAGGCAGCTTGCTTTGCAAAGGAGGAAACTTGAACTTCCCCTCCCTTCCACCTCTTATTACCCACCTGTGAGAAGAAGGATGAAAACGGAAGGTAAAAGTGTGGACCACACTATTCCTGAGTGACCATGACGAATTCCTAAAGTGATGGGATTAATCAAACATGGGGAAGTATATCCTGTTTGAGCTGCGGGGTCTCTGGAAAAAAAAAGATGGATATCATAATCAGATTACAGAGAAGTGGAATTAAACAGTTAGGTCTAAGACTCTCTGAGAAGAGCTCCAATTCCTCCCTGCATACCCCCTCCTCTGGTGCCTGAAATGTCTGTACTTGGCGTTCATGGCTTTACCATAACCACCACAGCATTATGTATGCAACACTTGGGAATATGCAGTGGCTTTTCACATCTGTTTTCTTATTTGAATCTTGCAGAAATTCTATGAGTGCTACAGCACAAGAAAAAGTGGTCTAATATAAGGGATGTGAGCAAAAGTTTGGAATCAAGAAGACTGACTTGTTAGGCGGCTTTGCCATGGAATTAATCTTCCTCAAGTTACGGTTTTCTCATCCGTAAATTAGATATAATGGCACATATAGATTGGGGTTATATGAGGATTAAATAACATAATACAAATAACGGTGCCTAGTATATATTAAGTACTCAGTACGTGTTTGCTATCTTATTGTTATCCCCATTTGATGGATGAGAAAACTGAGAATCAGCTTCAGAAAGTGACTTGCCCGATACTGCCAGAGCTGGACTGAAGCCCAGATCTCCTGACTTCCAGCTCTAGCCCATTGAGTCAGCGTCAAAACCTCTCCCCTTGTAGTAAGGCCAGTGCCATTGGGGTGAAGATACTTTGCAGTTGGAAGGGGAAAGCCTTTTTGTGTTTTTGTTTTTTTCTAAACAAGGATTTACTTCAGGGTCATTAAAATGCTGTTATGGTTTGTAAGATCTATTGTAGTTTTTAAGCATTTTTTAATTGCTAAGCCTTGTTTGACGCTCCAGGGCAAAGATGTTTGGGATTCTTTGCTTGTTTTAAACAAGATGAATAAACAAGGAGGACCATGATGTTCAATGAAGAGGCTGGACTGGCTGGGTGGTGCTGGGGTCCTGCAAGTGCTGACACTCTGAGTCTTAGTGCTCATCTGTCACTCCCCACCCCAAACGTGGTGGGGAGTCGGCTAAGTACCCACAGCCACAACTGTATACCTTCTATGTTCATTACCCCTAACCCAGGGAAGAAAGTGGATCTTGGGTGTCTGGTGGCGAGTTGGCTTTGCGAGGGTCTTTTAGACTGTGCTTGCTTCTGAGTAGGGTCCTTTTAGGAGGAAGCAGATAAACTGGAGTGGTTTGGCCAAGATCACACAGACAGAAAGTTTTCGAGGCAAGGCGAGAGCTCAGGTCTCCTAATTCCCAGGCTAGTGTGCTATCTGCTGCATCCCACAAATGCCCCTAAAAGCCCTCAGACGAGTCTCTCTGTGTGGACACACGCAGGTGTATGTGGAGGGGTACAGGAAAGGGAAAAGAACAATCACACCGTGTGCCCTCTCCTGTTCTCCTCTCCAATACAAGTGTGTTCAAGGGGACTCAGTATCAGAGGGCATCGGTGACAGCCTTGCGACAGGATTGATATTCCTAAGGCGTGAGCTGCAGTCTGAGGCTTGCACACACACAGATGTGGGGCATCTCCATCACATCACCTAGGAGTTTACCACCCAAAGTGTGGTCCCTGGACCTACAGCAGCTGCAGCACCTGGGAGTTTGGTAGGAATGCAGCATCTTGGGCTACAGCCCGGACCTACAGAACGAGAACCTGCATTTTAACAAGATGCCAAGGTGATTTGTAGGCATATTAAAGTTTGAGGAGCATAGACTAGAAGATGATGGGAACTCACAGGCTGGCAATGTATGTCTGGACCATAGATTGCCAACCTCTGGTCTAGACGGGAAAAAAACAATGAGCTCGTCCCATGTGCAGCTTTGAGCGCTAAAAACTTCTTGAAGTACTGTGCTTAGAAGTATTTATGGACTCATTGTCATGATCCGTTAGCGATACCTGGCATAGGTGTGGGATGGGGAATTGGCTCTTGTGGGCAAGGTAGTCTCCATCACTGCACTAGACTACCTACAAGCCTCTTTCAGCCGTGACGTTCTCTAACTTTCATGCTGACAAACTACTCTTGGACCAGAGACCGGGTGATGCCTTCTAGAAGTTGTATTGGTTCTGTCCTTAGCTAGCTGTCTCTGTGGCCTTTGGAGAATCCACTGACATACATGAAGCTTCAAATTCCACATGTGCCCCTGCCTACTCCAGGTTTACTGGGAAGCCTAAACGAGATAGGGAACGTCAAAGGGCTCTATGAACCAAAGTATGTTGTAGAAATAAAAGGTATTTTTGGCTGGGTGCCGTGGCTCACGCCTGTAATCCTAGCACTCTGGGAGGTCGAGGTGGGCAGATCGTTTGAGCTCAGGAGTTCGAGACCAGCCTGAGCAAGAGCGAGACCCCGTCTCTACCAAAAATATAGAAAGAAATTAATTGGACAGCTAAAAATATATAGAAAAAATTAGCCGGGCATGGTAGCGCATGCCTGTAGTCCCAGCTACTTGGGAGGCTGAGGCAGGAGGATTGTTTGAGCCCAGGAGTTTGAGGTTGCTGTGAGCTAGGCTGATGCCACGGCACTCTAGCCTGGGCAACGGAGAGAGACTGTCTCAAAAAAAAAAAAAAAAAAAAAAAAAAATTTTTCCAGAAAACATATTCCAGGGACGTTATTAAAGTTGAAAACAGGGGGGTGGTTGTTTTTTTGCTTGTGTTTTGCCCCGCCCCTCTCCCCGGGCCACGTGTGATAGCTTTTCAAAAAAAAAAAAAAAAAAAAAAAAAAAAAGTTTTCCAGAAAACATATTCCAGGGAAGATATTCATCTTGCAAACCAGGCTTTGCTGGTTTTGTTGGAATCTGTAAATGAGGACTGATGGGGTGGAAGAGGCTGGGCAAAGGGACTGGGGGGAGTGATTCTGCCGGTGACACTGTAGGAATAATAAATATCTCCTTAGGGAAGTGGGTTTTTTTTAACTGTTATTATTAAACCTCTCAAACATAACCAAGTGAAGATCGCCTGCCAAATTGCACCTGCCTCTGCTGCTCAGATGATTCGGATGAGCTTTAGATAAATACTCCCGGCTCTGTGGCGCTGATCCAGCAGAAGTTGGAACTTCCAACACTTTGAGGTTTGCCCAGAACTAAGTAATTATCCCTGGAAATATTTACTGTTTATCTACCTTCAAATTTTAATGACAAGAGATTCCAGTGCACCCATTGTGATTCAAGGCATGATCAAAAACTCCCCCAGACTCGCTCTAATAAACCTAATACTGCAGAGAGTAGTGCTTAAATTTGTATAAGTTTGCCTTGTCACTCCTTCCCAGCTTTTTGTGTGGAGAGCAAGAAGAGCTTCTTAGTTCATTCTTTAAAAAAATACTACCCTACCTAGGTTATGGCTTCTGTGTATTACTTTTGTTTGAAAGTCCGTTTCTTTGTCTTTGCTCTTCTGGGAATGCAGTTTCTCCTAGCAAGGGTTACGTTCACCTGGGACACATTCTCCTTCGAGTCCAGGAATATTTCTATAGTGTTTCTCTATCCATGACTGCTGTAGTCAACACTGCCCTCTCTTTTCAAGGTCACCCTAAGGATGATGGCCTTAAGAGGAAGAGGAGAAGGTATGAGGGTTAAGAGATCTCTCTGGGCCTCAGTTTCCCTATCAGTAAAGGATGGGGATTGGACCAGACAGGCCCAAACGTTTCTTGCTGCTCTAACAGTCTATGATCGGCCTGTGAAGAGCAGTTCAATGAGTGTTACCATCAGAGGCTCACTGTTTAATCAACTGCAAAAGATGCTGATGGTCAGGAATGTTACACTTGGGGAGACTTGTCTGTTCCCCTCTTCAGCAGGAACACCAGCAGTGACAGACTCACCATGAGCCCCGCAGTCTTCATCCTCCAGGGAACACACAGCCTGAGGGAGGGTCATACTTCTCTCTCTCTGCAGATCAACACAATGAAATCCCCTTTCTTCCCCTTCTTAAGAACAGCCCAAGGGAGTCAGCAGATCTGCCACGGGGCAATATTTTCAGCTGCTCCATCCTGTTCTCCTAGAGGCAAGTAGGGCAGGGTAAGGACTTGACTTTCCCAGGAGTCTGGCTACCAGCCATGGGCAGGACTGAAACGGCCACCTCTGGAATAAGGTTTTAGGGACCTTTGGAAAGCCACTCCCCCAGTGACACGTCTCCATACTTAATGTTACACCATTTATAGGTTAATTTATAGATTAGAATCAAAATAAATAACATCTGAGTGAGAGCCCAGTAGCTTTACTTATGAAGCAAAGTGCTTGACTACGTTTTAGAGCCTGACCTTTGTAACAAACATGCTCCCCTCTAGCATATAGTTGCCAACTCCTTAAGGCTCAGAATGCCAAAATTAGGTTTCCCAAGAAGCGAATCAGTCCATCCTTAGCTTAAAACAAAAAGACTGAGATTCTAGTCCACTCATTCTCTCACCCTGCTGTGCAGCCTTGAATAAACCTCTTTGCCTCTCTGAACTCCAGTACAGTCATCTACCCAATCAGGGTATAACTCAGCCAACCTTTATTAAGTGTCTATTTTAAAGACAGTCAATAAATCAAGTGATCCAAAGAAGAACACAATGTGTTCTTTGTTCTCAACTGAAGGTAAGGCAAATATTAGTGATGATCGCCCAAAATTAATGAGAAAAGCGCCATGACAAAATTCTAGTTTGGGTCAGGGTTGAAAACGAGAAGGCATCCTGAAGAAGCATGGGTGGAAAAGTGATAGAATTTCAGGGGCAGACGTAAAGAGTGAGGTGAGTATTTCTGGCAAAAGAAACAACGTGAACAAAGCTACGAAGCAGGAAATGGCAGGCTGTGTTTTGGGAACGCGGCCGGCTGGACTTGGCCAGAGAATGCAGGAAAGAGGAATAGCAAAAGTTGAGAACTGGAGATAGACACTGAGGTCTGACCAGAGAAAGCATTTATTTCACCCGGAGGTTATAATTCATTCCAGCACTGGGGAGCCATTAGATACTCTGGAGTAAAGCAGTGACGTGATCAAGGCTGTGCCGCAGGGATCGAGTCTGGCAACTGTGCAGGACATAAACGGAGGGTGAGGAGAGACTTGGGGCAATAAAGCAGTCAGGGGGCGACTGCGTTACCTCTCCCTGTGTGCCGTAACAAGGCATTGATTTAAGGCAGTGCACAGCTTCCATGGTTGGGAGAAAAAAAGTAAGGGAAATAGATGTTAGAGCATTTTAAATTCTTTATTTGGATAGGAAACAGGTGGAAAGTCTATGTCAGGAATGAGGAAGGGTCTGAGATCTTGTAACTAATAACTTAGTCTGCTACAATTCCCCAGATGCTAAAAGAAGACATGAGCCTCCTGGGTCAGAGACAAAGGACTTTATTCTCAAGGCACAGCAGTTAGCATGAGTTGCATTGCTTACCTCCGTTTCCCTGGCCTTGCAAGTTTTATGGGGCGATGCAGAGATGGTTCCAGATGGACACAGCAAGCACAATGTGTTTGTTATATAGCTGAGGAACCCCAGGGTTAGGAAACCTCCAATTTATCATGGGGATACTAGAGAATCTGCTCAATCTTTGCCCTAGAGTGAGATGTTATCTTGTTATCCCAGTCAGGAAAGACATCCGCCCTATGTCACAGAGAGGGACAAAAATCTTTATTTTCTATGGCTATTTGCTGTACAAATTATCCTTTTAAAAACAGTCCTAAACAAAGCTGTTAATGTTTCTTACTCAAAAGATGGGAAGAAATGCAAAGGCCCACAGAGAACTCTTTCTTAATAGTCTTCCTTGATAAGAACTGTTTCCTATCTCCATACACAACTAGAGAGCTTCCATCTGAAAATACCCAGGTATGCAGGCTTTCACAGGGCCACATAATTGTCAAACAGAATAAATAGAAGGCTGTGACTCCTTTGCTTTATTGTAACCACCAAGAAACAAACAAAATTAGTACTATACTCTGGTCCATGATGTTGTCAATCTGCAAGAACAAACACTTTTCTACATTTTAAGGATGTTTTTTAGGGGATCATTTCTTCTGTTGACGAAGATTAAAATAAGGTTTACAAGTTTCCTACCCCAGGGAACCATCCAGTGGGCAGGCCCTCCCTCTCAATGCTCCAATCCCAGCTTAATTGTTGCTGCTGTGCATATTTTTATCCTCCCATAAGGTTAGAGTGCTAAAGAAGATGGTTTTGCATGGCTGTATAAGCATCATTTCTGCTTCCCAGGATGAAAGAGAAGGGTGGAAACGCATAACAGCGTTAGCATTTTTACTTACGGAGCACCTTTACCTGAAGAACCCAATTAATGCTTTGCCTAGGATGCATTCACTTATACTCTATGACACCCCTGAGAGGTAAGGTAAGTATTATTAAATTCACCCCACAGTCCTACAATGGGGTTATGAAATTGAATGTCAGGTCAGATAAAAAGTGTTCAGAGTGGACACCAGCAAAAGCTGGAGAGGAAATATTGAGATCATCTCTCAGGCAGTGCCCAATCTCTCATTCCCTTAATAAGGAAAATTCCAACAACCAAGAGTTATGAGATCACATCCTCAATTGCATCTATTTTATCCAAATCCAAGGCCAAGAGATTGTACTTACCATTCCTATTTGTTCTTCATATGCTTCTCTACTTTCACTTGGGCAAATCCAATCTACTCCTGAAATCCTACACATAGAGTTCACACCATTTGTGGGGGTTCCTTCCCTACTGCTCACCCTAGAGGCCCACATCATGCCCTTCACTTAAGGCCAACATCATCTTCTCCCTGAAGTCCTCCCAAGATCCCTCCTCTAGCCTTGATCTACACCTCTTTTATGACTTATGTATAAATATCCACAATACAAAATAGAAAGTTACATGTATTAGCTCCTTCCTAAACAAAAACCTTCTTGAACTTATGTCCATTTCTTCTCCATATCCCTCACAGTACCTCGTACAGCCTCTGATTCCATATAGTTTCTCAAGAAAAATGGAATTAATGAACCAATTGATACTATCACCTCTTTCTCTGTCATGGTTGCTGAAGAATAACAGCATAACATCACACACTATTATCTGATAATAGACTTAGCCTGATTATTCATTTAATTCTAGAGCACTAACATCATGGATGTAGCTTTGAACAGTATGCCAAGATACAGAAAACATGAACATAGAGGTGATATCTTTGTTCACAATTCTTTTATCCTATACAGAAGATTTAGATAACCTTCAAAATATAGAAAAATGATAATAATCCCTTCCATAGCCATAGCACTTTCATAGCCTTTATTTTCATGTGATTTCATGTGATCTTCCTCAATCTGCCCTTTGGGACTCATAAGGTACTTTGGATCAGCCCCATTTTATAGATGCGGAAAGTGAGGCTGCTGTGGTCTTTTTATGTCCCCCAAAAATTATGTATTGGAAACTTAATCCCAATGTTTCTACAATGTGGTGAGGTGGGGCCTTTTTGGAGGTGTTTAGATCATGAGGGTTCTGCCTTCATGAATAAATTAATGCCATTAAAAAGGGGCTTGACGAAGGAAGACTGGCCCCTTTTTGCCCTTCTGCCTTCCGCCATGTGAGAACACAGCATTCAAAGCGCCATCTTGGAAGCAGAGGCTGAATCCTCATCAGATAATCAAACCTGCCAAAACCTTTATCTTGAAATTTACAGTCTCTAGAGCTGTCAGAAAATAAATTTCTGTTCTTACTAAATTACCCAGTCTCAGATGTTCTATTGTAGCAACACAAATGAACTAAAACAGAAATTGGTCCCATAGCAATGGGGTGTTGCTATAACAAATACCTGAAAATGTGGAAGCAGCTTTGAAATGGGTAGAGGCCAGAACAGTTTTGAAGTAAGTGAATGCTGAAAAAGGCCTCTCTTGCCATGAATGGAGCACTGAGGGTGATTCTGAGAGGGCTCAGAAAAAGGAAGGAGCTGTAGGAAAAGTCTGAATCTTCTCAGGGGTCACTTAAGTGGTCTTGACAGTTAAGGCTATTCTGATGAGATTTCAAAGGAAAATTAAAAACAAGGTATTGGAAACTGGAGGAAAGGCCACCCTTGTTATACAGTGGCAAAGAACTTTCCTGAATTATGTACCTGTCCTGGGACGTTGTGAAAGGCAGAACTCAAGAACAATTAACTAGGATATTTGGCTGAAGAAATCTTTAAGCAGCAAAGCATTCATGGTACTGTGTGGCTTCTCTTAGCTGCTTATAGTAAAATGTGAGAGATACAATTTTAAAATGGAATTTATGATCAAAAGCAAAGCAGAATGGATTTGGAAAATTCTCAGCCTGGCCATGTAAAGAATAAAAAAGCATACTGAGGGTAAAAAAACCAAGGGCAGGATTAAGTGACTATTTGATGAGATTAACATAGCTAGAAGGAAGCCAGGTATTATTGATCAACATAATGGGAGAATGACCCCAAAGGCATTTTTGAGATCTTTAAGGCTGCCATGCCAATCAAAGGTCCAGAATGCCAGGGCCTTGTGGGCAGAATAGTTTGAGGGGAGGGGCCCAGGGCACCTGCAGGACTTGGGAGCTCACTGCCCAGGGCCACATTGGGTCTGTGCTCCCTGCATTCTTGTGCAACAGTATTTGGCCACCCCAGCTGTGGCTCAAGAGGGCCCAGCTGCAGCTCAGGCTGTTGCTCCAAAGGGCATAAACAGTGAGACTTGCTGGCATCACGTGGTACCAACTCTGCAGGCAAGCAGAGTGCAAGAGCTGTGGAGGCATGGCTTCCTCCACCTGGATTTCAAAGGATACACTGAAGAGCCTCAGGGCCCATGCAGAGATCTGCTGCAGGAGTGAAGCCACCACAGAGCACCACAGAGAGCCCCCACCGGGGCAATGCCCAGCAAAACCATGGAATTGAAACCATCACAGAGAGCCCCCCCCCCAGCTAGGTCAATACTTAGTGGAGCCATGGGGGCAGGGCAATCTCTGAGTGCCAAGAACTGTAGAGCCACTGCTGTGCAGCGCTAGCCTGGGAAAGCGGTAGGCATGCAATTTCAACGCATAAAAGCTAAAGTTTGGGCTGTGCCCAGCAAATCCCTGGGTACAGAGCTGCCCAAGGTTTGGGGGACTCAACCCCCACTCTAGTATGTCCATGGGGTGGGATGTGGAGCCAAAGAAGATTATTCTCTAGCTTAAGATTAATGTTGTTTGCCATATTGGGTTTTGGACTTTCTTGGGGCCTATTGCCTCTATATTCTTGGAAACATATAACTTGTTTGTTTTGACAGGCTCACAGCTGGAGGGAAATTTGCCTCAGGTTGAATTGTGTCTTCAGTCTCACCTGTATCTGATTCAGATGAGACTTTGGACTTTAAGGTTGATGTTGGGACAAGTTAAGACTTTGGAGGGCAATTGGGATGGAATGAATATATTTTGCAAGTGAGAAGGACATGAATTTGAGGTTCAAATGTGGAATGCTATGATCTGAATGCATCCCCCAAAATTCAAGTGCTGGAAATGTAATCCCCAGTGCAACAGTACTGGGAGACACAGCTCTCCGATTAATGCCAGTATAAAAGGGCTTGATGGAGTAAAGAACTGTGCTCTTAACAAAGAGATGGCCTAAGGTACAGGATTATATTACTTTATTGTGTAACATTGAAACTAATATTTTGTATATGTTTCATTTATTTAAAAATACATTTGATTTGGGGCTTGAAAATATTAAAAAATAAAAGGGCTTAACAGAGGGAATTTGACCCCTGCCCTTCGACCTTCTACCATGTGAGGACACAGTGGTCTTCCTCCCCAGAGGATGCAGTGTTCAAGGTGACATCTTGGAAGCAGAAACCATGCCCTCATCAGATAACTGAACTTGATGGCGCCTTGATCTTAGACTTTTCAGACTGCAGAACCATATGAAAATAAATTTCTGTTTTTTAATAAATTATCTAGTCTTGGGTATTCTATTATAGCAACACAAACTGACTAAGACAGAGGCTAAAATAAATTCAGTGAGCTACCCAATGATAGATTGCTACTTAGCTGTCGGCTGGGATAGAATCCCAAGCATCTAATTCTAAATCTAGGACTCCTCTCTTCACATTATTATAATATCCTATAATTATAACATTATTAATATAATTATTATTATTATAGAAATCAAGTAAGCATTGCCTCTTCTAATGAGTTTACACTCTGACTGGGGAGACGAATAAGTAAATCAGCAACTACACTGTGTTGCGTGCCTTGATCAGTGTGTAACTGAGTGGGGTGCAAACTTAGAAGGATTTCAAGTAGATATGGGAGCAGCAGCTTACGACAGTAAAGAAGAGTAAACAGACATTCCAGAGAAAGAGTAGCAATGGGTAAACATATGGAATGATTAGAGTACATGTTGTGTAAGAAAGCTCTGAGGCCAAAGATGACCAGAATCTAATCGTGGAGGACCTTGCCTACCAAATAAGCAATTCAAATTGTATTCTGATAGATTAAAGCTACTGGGGGGTTTGAAAACAGGTGGAAAGAGGCATAATCATATTTGAAGATTAGATGCATCATTCTATGGTTATTGGAGAGTGAATGAGAGGAATGTAGTGCAAATTAAAATAAGGAGACTCTTAAAGGGATACAAGTAGATCTACCATTTGATCCAGCAATCCCATTACTGGGCATCTACCCAAAATAACAAAAGACATTCAATAAAAAAGACACCTGCACTTGAATGTTTATAGCAGCACAATTCACAATTGCAAAGATGTGGAAACAACCCAAGTGCCCATCAATAATACATGAGTGGATTAATAAAGTATATGTATACCATGGAGTACTATTCAGTTATAAGAAACAACGATAATATAGCACCTCTTGTATTTTCCTGGATAGAGCTGGAACCCATTCTACTAAGTGAAGTATCGCAAGAATGGAAAAATAAGCACCACACATGCTCACCAGCAAATTGGTTTCACTGATCAACACCTAAGTGCACATATAGGAATAACATTTATCGGGCATCGGGCAGATGGGAGGGGGGAAGAGAGGATGGGTATATACAAGCACACAAATGGTGATGTGCACCATCTGGGGGATGGACACACTTGAAGCTCTGACTAGCGGGTGGATGCAAGGGCAATGTAACTTAAACATTTGTACCTCCATAATATACAGAAATAAAAAAAAATAAAGAGACCCTTGGGAAGCTCCTAACTGATTGAAATCAATAGATTAAGGGACTGAATTAAATTCAGAATAAGATTAAATCACAAGATACCAAGAAAGAAAATAGTAAGTAATTTAGTGAATGATTTCATTGGGAAAGGATACATGAGACAGAAAAATCTTAAGTGACTCCCAGATCTGATTTGGGTATTTGGGTGAATGATACCATCTAGGAAAATAAGAAAGTCCAGGGGAAAGGTGATTTTATTTTAGACATATTACATTTGAGTTCCTTGTGATCTATATAAGGGGAGCTGTCAGCTAGGCAGACAGATACAAGGGTATGGCATTCAGCACAGAGGTCTGGTTTAGAGTTGTTTGTTTTCAGAATCATCAGACTATAAATTGGTAGTTCCTGCCACAGGCTTAGAAGAAGTCACCCAAGGAGAATGTTTAGAATTAGAAGAATAAAGGAATCGGGGTGAGGAAGGGGAAAAAAAAGAGAAACCCCTGGGGAAAGCAGAGATGGTGCCATTCTTTTCTCAAGCATGCAGAAAGAGGAACTCAAAATGCCCTAAGGCATCCGCTATATGTAATGATTTAACTGCTCTCCTAGAAGGGTACTAGTCACACACCTTCCATGGAAGAGCTATGAAAATAGTCCCTCAAACCATTTTCTGTGTTCTGTGTCTTAGGTGAAGACCCCTGATTGAGAAAGACTGTCGGGCACACAGGTGGAAAACCAGCAGACAGTCGTGCTATGGAAACAGAGATGGTCAACGCCAAATGCCATGGACGGGCTGAGAAGGAAGAGGGCAGGAAGTACCTGCAGAGCTTGAAAACAGAGTCTACTACTAGTCAGTAGGAGCAATTTTAACATGTTGGGGGAGACACTGCATTTGTAGAGAAGTAAATGGGTTCTGAAAAACAGGCTGTAATAAAAATGCTGAAAACCAGTGTCTATTTTTGAAGAAAAGTGACTATTAAGAGGAGGAAAGAAATCAGACTGTAACTTGGGGGAGTGTGTGATTGGTCATGTTTATACACTGAAGAGAAAGAGCAAGGATAATGGAGGTGGCACTGAGGAAATGACCAATGATTGGCAGAATGAGGTTCACAAGGGAGATAGGGGAGATGGGACCTAAAGACAGGCAAAGAGATTACCCTTGGCCAGGAGAAAGTTTGTCTTTCTCTGATACAGGGAGAAAGGAGGAAAGTTATATGGAAGAAGATGAGCTTATAGAGATCATGAGAGGCAATTGATGGCACTACAATGATGATTCGTCTTCTACATGTAGTAGTAAGTGTCATAAAAAATAAACAGAACAGGGCATTTTCAGAAAGGGGTAAAATTGTGTAAGAGCCATGGATGAAAACTGGAGAAGGGATATGATTTGAAACCTGTGGAAGGATAGCGAAGCTGTGTGAAGATCAGAAACTCCTAGAAATGCTTACTGCACTGTATTCCAGATTGTCACTGCTTGCACGGATGGAGTATATGCAACCACTGATACTCTCTCAGCCCATCTCTTTGGAATCAAAGACACACATTTGTGAGAGAGCTGGCCTGGTTTAAGGCAATCATGCTTAGCTATGAAAGAAGTCGTTTCTAAGAGATTCTTAATGAAGACTGAAGCCTCTAACTCAGCCTCATCAGCACAGTGCTCTATCCTCCTTAGGTAACAAGCCCACAATAACTAGTTCCTCTCCAGTTAATATCCTCATTTGGGGATGTTACCTCTTCACCAGCCAGCCACACACAAACCCAAATGCTACCAAATGCAATAGCCCCTTGAGTTAAGCAGATTCAGCAGCTATTCAAGAACATGCCTACAGCTCTCTTTAACTGGGCCCTTAAACAGTCTTCAGATGAAGCTGATGTTCTAGGTCAAGGACTAAAATGTGGTGAGAAGTATTTTTCCTATCTCTGGATTGGTCCATGGACCTATGTCCTTGAACTCATGATATTCAGCACACTGTGCCTTACATGGAGAGGTTTAGTATTCAATGAACCAATACATTCTGATTATCTGTCTACTGCATGCCAGGTACTATTCTAGGTATTCAGGATGCACCCGTGTCTAAGACAGACATAGTCTCTGCTATTGTGATCCTTATAGTGTAGTGTGAAGAAAGTCAATCTTAATTATGATAAGGTCATCAATGAAGGGTTGTTAAGAGAGAAAGAGGGTCTCCACGGACAGCTGACATGAAAAAGAAAAGGGACACCTGAACTGGGATTGTGAGCTGGATCCAGTGATCTAAAATCTCTTAACCCCATTTTTCACAATATGAGTGATGACATTAGATGGCTTGCTGGCCACGAAGGGTTTCTTCATCCTTCCCATCCTTGCATCAATCTTAGGAAGGAAGTCTATTCCATGGGCTGCATGTCTCCTTATATACTCATAGTAAGAATGATGTATATCCCAAACAAAGAAACACAGACTTCCACATTTAAAAAGGATTTGGGGGCCAGTTTAATTCCCTTTTGGTGTTTAAATCTCCCACATAACATTCTCACCAAGGAGCCATCCAGCCTCTGATTTCCACTAAAACTAAAGGGTAACTCACTACTCCAAAGATCAGCTGCCTCATCTTAAAATTTACTTTATGTTCAAGTGGTATTCTGTCTTCCTGCAGCTTTTATGCATTTAATACCTAAGTTTAAAAGACAGAGAAGCTTTAGCTGTACAACACAAGCTGACAGGATTTGTGTGTAGGTGATGTCCTTTACTAAAATCATTAGCATGGCTCTTAATCTTGGGCTTCCTTTTATACACATCTCCAGGTGAAGCCAAGAGTGTACATTCCCCTGTTACCATCAGGGAAGGAGGAACATAAAAAATGTGTATACTGAAAAATCAGTCAATTTTAAAGAAAAAAAATTGGAATTAAGGACTGTCCAAGAGAAAAGAACCCATGGTTCTCACCAGTCTAACAACATAGTGAATGCAGTCTGCCCTGAGCCCAGCTCTCTCCATCTCTGTCTCTTTCTCTTTTCCTATATTTAGTCCATCACTCCATCAACCAATGTATACTGATTATGCATCTCCTACCTCCCAGGTACTAGGCTAGGTGCTCGAAATGAGGTCTATCACCTCACTTTCCTGACCCAGGTAAATAGTCATATCTCAAGATTCAGGTTTGGAACAGGAGGAAGAAAAAATTTCCCTTTAGATCTCAGGTCATGCTGCGTACGCTAACTGAGTTTGTTCGTGTCTGCATTGGAATAAAATGATACCTGTTTTCCATTTAGCACAGACCCCTAGAATCATAACTCCCTTGGAAGCAATGAGGGGTAAAGGATGTGGATCAGAATACAGTATAGACATTTCTGTATCCCCTACATAAATTCTCTATAACAGCTTTCCAAATTCTATATTCTTCCCTCACCAAATCCTTTATTATGAGAAGGCAGAATAATTCTCAGTTCAGAGCAGTATCTCACGCTCCAATTTTTCCTCAGCCCAGCTTCTCCTGGGTTTATGTCTAGAGAGTAAACCAACACAGAAAAAAAACTCTCACTGAAAATTCTGTAAGTCATAGGAAGGCAAAGCTGTACATGTTCCAGCAGACAGCTAAAGAAAATAGGTGTATTCTCTCTCACTTTGTCCCAGAGCCTCACGCAAGAATGGCCCTTTGGACCCCAGGGCATTCACCACACCAGCAGACAAAGCAATAACTAGTGTAAGTGGACACTCAGTTCCCGTAGTGGCCTTGGGGTCTGATGGGGTGTGGGCGAGGGTGGCAGTGACACCACAGAGCTCCTTCCTTGGCGGCCAAGGGGGTCTCAGGAACTATCAGGGCCTGGCAGGAGGTGGCTTACCTCTGGGCACCGAGGAGCTGGTGAAGCAACGTCGGCCAGCTAACTAACACAGCAGAGCGCTGGCTCTGAGCAACACACAGGGCGTTCAGGAGGGAGAAATGGCAGATGCCAGGCAATAGCTGACCAGATTTATTTGTTAGCACATATGGGACTCTCCCTGGGGACCCCCTGAAATAGCTTGAAGGGCCTTGCCGGGAGCTGGAGACATTGCGTTAGCAGGTGCGGATGAAAGGCATTGCAATATGGGCTTTTATCCACAATGCTGCATTCTGAAGAGAAAGTGCAGGGCTTTGGGGAAAGCAGGATGACAGACACGACAGAATCACAGAACGCCGGGGCTGGACGGGAACACAGAGATCACCCAGAATGAGATCTTCACTGTTTCAATGGGCAAGCAAAAATCCAGCAAGGGCAAGGCACAGAAACAAGGTCACACGGCTGAGGAAGTGGCAGGAGGAGGACCAGGACTCTCTCTAGCACACCATGCACCCCCACTCTGTGTGGCTCCACATGTTGGATTACACTGTAAACCTGCATTGCTCTTGGTGATGGGCATGCGTGGCTTTGTTGTATAGATGCAGACTCAACACGTGTGGATTGATGCCTTGGACAGCACACCGACTGTTAATTTCTGTGTCTGCCTCTTTAATAGACCTTCCGAAGAAAGGAAGAGGGAGGAGACCAAAGGTGGGGAGAGAGTGGGTAGTGCCCAGCCTTCTCCATGGCCCACCAGGACCTGATCCCGTCCCTCTATGTGTAAGGGCTCTCGGGGGCTAGGAGAAGGTGGGCCACAAGGGTTACATGTGTGCACAGATGTGTACCGTGTGTTTGATGTGATTCTGGTAGTTTCTGTGCTTCTACACAATGTCTGTGTGTTTCTGATGGACCAAGAAAGGAGGGAGGGAGACAGACTTTCGGCAAAGGGACGAGCTCTGCAGAGAGAATGCCTGCGATGCAAGCAATAAAAAGGCAAGTGATAATGCTTTCCGCGAACAGCCACTAGCAAGCCTGCGCCACCGCCACAGCCATAAAACACCCACGCCTGCCATAACCCATAGCCAGCTGGGCACAAGTTGTCGCCCAGCCTGCCTCCCGCACGGGCTCTGCACCAAGCTGCTGAGGAGAGCGTCACAGGCTCCCCAGAGAGTGCTGCCCACCCAGAGATGGAGCCCGATTTCCTTCCTCCTCCTCCTCACCTCCAAGGGTCGGTCCCACCTGCTGAGATGGGAGGAAGATGGTGAAACTGCAATGATCTGTCACCTTGACAAGATTTGCAGAACACCACGGAGACGGGGACATTTGCATTCCCTACCAGCCATCTCCCAGGGCCTCCTCCATTCCTGCCCTCTCCCAAGCCAGGGCCACTGCTTCTGGAAGGCTGCTCCCTGCAGGCCTACACCTAGACCCTACCCCACACTCCTTCCCCAGTGAGCCACAGCAGCTAAGACCTGCTCAGAATACCTGGTTTTACTCAACACCTACAATAGGCCATGCACTTTGCTAAGGGCTTTACCTGCACTACCTTATTTAATTCTCACAACAAATCTATAACATAAACACTGTCGCTAAGATCCTTGCTTTGTAAATCAGAAAACGAGGGCCTACATAGCACACAGCTAGAGAGAGAGTGATCCAAAGATAAAGCCATTGGCCAGAGCCTGATCTTTTCAGGTACTTTTTTACAGGTTTGCATTTTAACCAGAACCACCACCATATTCAGAAAAAGTTCAGTAGTGGGATTTTAAGTAGATGTCAGTGTGCTGGCAAGAATATATTGTCCTATGGGGCTTTCTCAGCCCCTTGAAGTCAATCATCTGTTTGGATTATCTCAGCACCTTGAAGTATCTACTCCACTTAGAATTGAGTCCATACTCCCATCTCGCTACAAAGGTGCTTAGCCAGGCCCCATTTCCTTCCATGGAAACAATTCTCTCCCCTTCCTGGTAACTGTACTAGCATTTGTGTAACACTTGGCACTTTTCTTGTATATTCTCCCACTCAGTCTGCAAACTGGCCCTGTGATATGACCAGGGTAGGGGCTGGTCTCATCTTACAGATATGGAAAGCAGGGCTTGGCAAGGTGAAGGTACGCAGAATCACAGAGCCCATGAGCAAGAAAGGTAGGGTTAGAACCCAGCCTTTGGAGTTCCTTACCAGCATCCTTCTCTACCATATCCAGGTTATGTGCAAGGATCCCCATCTAGGGACAAGCAAAGACTTCCCACAAGCAAATCACTGCATAAATCCCCTGCAACTGGGAACCACCTGACCACAGCTAATAAAACCCTTCCTTCTCCTTCCCAAGTCCTGTTGCATCCATCAGACACCAGCACAGCGAAGCCTTCCTGGTCTGCTTGTGCCAGGCTCCGCCAAGGTACACAGAGCCTGGGAAGCGAGTGTTCTCTTCTCACAACGAGAGAGCAATTTACAAGATGTCCTCAGAGGGAGGGAAGAACCACAACGCCTTCATTAAAGATGAGACATAAACAGCTGCCTAGCCTTTTGGAAAACACTCCCCATTGGAAGCAGGGATGACAAAGAGAAAACACAGCAAAAGGAGAGAATGCTGAAATGAACGGGAGCCAGCTGCTCCAGGACAGGGCACTAAAATGTTAGTTAAGAGTGTGAGGTCCCTCAGTGGCTTCCTCATGTCTACAAAATAAAATTCAAATGCCTTTCCAGTTTTCTTTCCCACGACTCTCCTGCATACCCTCTGGGCTCCAACCAAAATGGACAACAGTTCCATGCACATACTCAAAGGCAAAGGGTTGCACACTCAGATGCCTGAATGGCCCAGTCAGCAAAGTGATGGCATGAAATCAGCTAGGTGTAGGTAAAACAATATGCCAGGCATGTTTTAATGACTATTGACCCTCAAAAAACAATAGGGACTCATGAGGCTGGTGGCAAAGTGGAATATTTCTTTCCCGTCTAAAGGGGGTAGAAGGAGCCCACCTGCAGTCAATCGTGGCTCAGCGTGAAGGCAGCTTACAGCTGCCAGAGCTTCTGAATGAAGAGAACCCGTCAATGCAGATATCTATGCAAAACATTCTGATAATCAGATGTAAGTAACTTGCTCACAGTTTTTTAGACATACTATAGGCTGAACAACATAGTTCTTCGGGCCAAAGCTAGCCTGACAGTGGCCAATTTGAAGCCTGTATTCTAATTTCAGCCTACACAGCTTTATTCCTACTACTTGAAATTCCGTCTCCCCTTCCCTACTGCCTAGTAAAAGCTCACTGATCCGTAACCTGAGAAACTAGTACAGTGCCAAGAAAAAATGTCCCATGGTTGTAGTTTTTCTAAAATGACATGTTGGGGGGAAGTGGTATAAAACTTGGAAAAACAGGTCTAGTGAATATCATGGGTCTAGTAATCCCCATCATGCTAATTCTGAGGAGTGATAAAGTCATCAGAGTGCCGGAGAGGCAGCAGGCAGGCAGCACGGAATTACATAACGCGCAAGGGCAGCCGGGCTCCGTGCCAGCAGGCCGGGTTCCAGTCCTGGCTCTGCCACTGACTGGCTGTGTTACCCTAAGCACATTACTTCACTCTCTGAGACTCGTTTTCCCCATCTGAAAAATGGAGAATAATAACCTCTACCTGCCTACATCCAGAGTTATTGTGAGAATCAAACTAATCAGTGAAAATTTGCGAGCAAGCTTTCAAAATTGTAAGGTGATACACAAATCTCCAAGGGATAAGGAATCATTACTAGTGTAATATTTTGAAGTTATTAAAACTTTGAACAGGAAAAAAAGCCTACTCATTCCTGTACAAATAAAATGCTTTTTAAAATTGCATACCCACTATCCATTTCCAGAACTTAGAAAACTAAAAAAAAAAAAAAAAGTGCATGCCCCTTTAGCCCAGAAATTCCACTACTAAGAAATTTGCCTAAGGAAACAATCTTATGTGGTTGCATTAATTAGCTATAACTATGTTTATTGTCGTACTGTTTGTAACAGGCAAAACAGAAACAAAAAACAACCTGGAAACATCTCAGATGTCCAACTTGAGAGGCTTGGTTAAATATACTATGGTGTCTCCAAGAGTTAATTACCATGGTGGGATGAAAAAATACTTTAAAATGTGTTTTCAACTTAAAAAATTGTTATAGAATAGTAAAATCCACTTGTATAATCATGTATATATATACTTGCATAGGAAAATATTTTAAAATTATACAACTTAGTTATCTCCCTGGTAAGATCACAGGAGATTTTGATTTCCTTCCATCTGCTTACTAATTTTTCTCTGAATTTTCTAAAGAGATCAGGTATAACTTTTACAGCACCAAAGAAATACCCAAAGTGGTAACTATGTCATCTCCAAAATACAAAATCCTGCCTGTCTTCCAAACCACATTTCAGGAACTACCTTCTCCATGAGACTTTCAGAATTCTCCCTGTTGTATGGTACAACTCTGTCACTGAAACCCCATTTCACTTAGCATCTTTCCTGGGAAACATTATTTTTACGTGATATTAGAATTATTTGTAGACTTGTCTTATCCTTCTTTCTAAACACCTTGTGGCCATGAATCATGCCTAGGACAGATCCTTGTACCTAACAGACACTTCATAAATTTTATTGAACGAATTAATTAAAAGTACATTTAAATAACTGTTTTCCAAAAGGATTTGTGTTTCAAAATTTCCTGTCCCCTCAAGGACATCCTCTCTCTTTAACTAAGTGGAACAACATTATCATCATCACCATGCTCTTCCTGATAACCAACATTTTTTGTGTACTTGCTATATGCTAGACATGTGTTTGCTTTTCATAAAATAACATGATATGAAGTACCATCTTACACCCATTTTTAGTTGGAGAAACTAAGACTCAGAGGGGTAAAGCAACTTGTGGAGGTGGCAGAGCTGAATCAGCCGTGACCTGGGATTGGAACCCATGTCTTTCTTGTTCTGCAGCCCCGAGTCTTACAACCACCACATAATCCTGCCTTTAACACAATGGTGAACCTACCTACAGTGCTCACCTACATAGGTTATGAGTTAATAAGAAAGGTAGTTGCTAAACTTTCCTTTATCACTCTACATGAAATAATTATAAAGATCACAAAATGTCTTAAGTTCCCACTGAAGTATAAGACATCAATTATTATCGTTCCTATAAATAAAAACACATTTACTCCATTGTAGTATGGTAAAATGACAAGTATATTTACCTAGAAATTATCAAGCTGGGGTTCAAGACCTGGCTCTTTCACCAGCTCACTGGGGGAATTTATCTGGGCCACCGATTCAAGTCCGTCTGTAAGGGAAAAGGTTGGACTCAGCGGTCACTAGGGTCTGTCTCTTGCAGAACAGCCTCCTAACTGTCTCAGCTTCCACTCGGGCCCTCTCCAACCCATTCTCCATCCCTCAGACAAAATATCAGATTGTATCATTCTCCTTAAAATCCCTCTGTAGAATCCTTCACATTTTAAATTAAGACAAAGAAGCTTAAGATGGCATTGGTACAATCAGGCCTCTGCCCACCTCTCCCACCTTGAGTCCACCCCCTTGCTTCATGGAAGCCATGTCACCTCCTTCCAAGCCCCTCAAATGCAGGTCGCTCTTATCCTTGTTGTTCATTCTTCTTGGAGTCTCCCCATCCCCAATCGCCATACCTAAATTGCACACCAGGGAAATTTATATTCATCCATCAGACCTTCAAATACAAGTCCCCCCATCAAAGAGGGCTTTCCATTCCTCCAATCTAAAAAACCATTTTAGTCTCTTTTAGCACCCTGTGTTTCCCTCCACAGTATACCCTAGTTTGTGATTATGTCGCTCTTTGTGTGACGGTAAAGACCGTCTACCTGTCGACATTCTCCATGGAGGCTGGGGCCATGCCTGTTTTGCTCACCGTGTAGCCCCAGTCTGTACCTCTGCTGGACTTAAAGAATTTAATTAATTAAAGGCTAGAATATTGGTGTGACAATTTTGAGTTACCAGAGCATACAGGTGGGAACATGCTGGGGAGGGAAAATGGAACATACAACTGGTCTCAGGGACAGAGGATGTGCTCTAGGCAAGCGGCTTGGCTCAAGTGCTGAGAATAACAAGAGTGAGAGATGAGCCCACTTAGGTCCATGAGGGCACATCGGAGTGTCCGTTACCCAGCACTTTGGCTGGACATTGTGTGTGTGTTGAGAGGAGGGTGGATACACTCTGTACTGGCAAGGCTGAGCCCCTCCGCCTGCTCCTGGCACAGCGCCCGCCTCGGATTGGCATCTGCACCTCTGGAATGCAGTCAGCATGGCAGGCACCACCGCAGCGTTGCATTTCGGCCCCGTCGTGCTGCACTGCAGCTGCTGCCGTCGGCTGTCCCGAGCCCTGGCACAGCAAAGACATCCCGCTCCAACTGTCTCTCTGCTGCGCCAGGAGTTTTCACCCTGAGATGGGACCCACAAAACAATAGCTTCTTGTTCCCGCTGTCACTCCTCTCAGTAACAACGCTATTTCAATTTAGCAAATGGTGTCTGGGCTGCACTGATACGTCCTCAGACAGCCTATCCCATTACGGCAGAGGCAGGGCAGCTGCAAGGGAGAGACCCTGGCCTCAGTCCTGCACACTGACCACGGAAGCTTAATGCCTAAAATGAGGACAAGGGGCAATCTTTGTTCTGAGTATTATTTTTCCTTGAAACATTATTTTTCCATGCGGTTTTTTACTATTGCTTACCAAAGCTCTGTATGAATGTGCAACATATCAATAATACATACCTGTTACTTGCCAACTATTTATTTACATGGACCCCCTAGCATGTGTTTGACTCTTGCATTCTTTCTCCTTTCAACTCCACAGCAACCTATGAGGCCAGTGGGACAGTATATCAGTTTCCTGAGGCTGCTGTAACACATTACCGCAAACTTAATGCCTTCACACAACAGAAATGAATTACCGCACAGTTCTGGAGGCCAGAAGCCTAAAATCCAGCAGGGCTGTTTTCACTTTGGGGACACGAGGGAAGAATCTGTTTCTTGTCCCTTCTGGTGCTGGGCTGCGGCTGCAGCACTCGGGTCCCTCCCTGTGTATCACATCTCCCCCTGCCTCATAAGGACGCCTTTGACAGCGTTTGGAGCCCATCTGCATAATCCAAAATAATCTCCTCATCTCAAAATCCTTAACTTAATTGTATCTGCAAAGGCCCTTTTCCACAGGTTTCAGAGATTTGATGTAGATTTCCTTTTTTTGAGGGGGTGCATTTTTCAGCCTATCACAGACGTGTATAGTTGTTTCCATTTTACAGATAAGCAAACTAAGGTTAGAGGACTTGCCCACAGTCACACAGCTGGTGACAGACACAGCATAGAAATCAAATGTTAACACTAAACCCAGGACGCTTTAACTCTATCATATGGCCTCTCGAATGCCCCTGAGAGAACGAGAGGGAGAGAGAGGGAGGAAAAAACTCGCCTCAGCTCTCAAGAACCATTTAGTCTATGTGGGGAGTTCTGGAATATTCCAGATGGACTCCAAGTCAAGTGACTTGCTTGAGGCCACTGAACCAGTTGGTGATTGAGCCACCATGACAGCCAAGCCCTGGAAACAGACTGGCTAGAGAAGCTTCCTGATAGGAGGTCTTCCAGTTCTGTCACTTCAGAGGGCTCTCTCTGCCCCAGCCCTCCAACTGGTTTTCCTGCATCCAATTAAACAGATCAGGATCAGTCAATGAAGATTTTCTGGAAGCAGCAAAGTGTAAGTCAAACCCAAAGGAAATAGACATCTCTTAAAGTGGCAAGGAGAAGACGACAGTACATAATCGAGAGAGGGAGAGACACAGGGTCAAACTGCCAGGACTGTAAGACTTTTACGGAAGGTTCTGTAGGGAAAAGTTGTGTTACCATGGAACACTGCATTGTCTATGGTTCATCCTTTCCCCTTACCTGATTCTGACTTTGGAAACTATTTTTCATCTCTCTAAGTTGTTAGCTAACCGACAGCAATGCAAGATAATTATTGTCTACAGACATGCAAACAAATTTTGTCCGCTGGGGGAGCAAGCCTCCCCACCCTGTGGAAAAAAACTAGTTTTGTCTCCATTTGCAATTCATTTTAATATTCTTGATCTATCAGTGCACCTGTTTTTTAGATTCCCCTTTGAACTGGCTGCAATATCACACAACCTGTTTCCTCCTTAAATGAGTTAAATAAAATCCTTAATGCGTGTTCATTTTTATATCTGTATGAGAATCATGATTTTATCTTTTTAGTTATCTTTTAACAGTTCATAGGAGAATTCCGTGTTGTCAGAGCCAGAAACCACCTTCAAACTCATCTTCTTCCATGTGTTTCATTGACGAGGAAATGAGGCCCAGAGAGGGGACAAGACTTGTCTGAGGACGCAGTGGGTAGCATAGCAAACCCAGAACTAGCGCATGGCACCAGGTTAAGGTCCTACAGACCCGAGTTCTTATCCCAGCTAGCTCATATAACCATGTGGCTTAGGCAAGTCATTTGCCTCAAAAAGCCTCAGTTTCCAGCACCTACCTCATAGCACCCACCACACTGGGTTGCCTCAAAAGTCAAATGAGACCATGCACATAAAGCAATAAGAAAGAATCTGATCAATGAGACATGCTCAACAAAGGTCTGATATTAGGACGTTTGCTACACAGTCCAGAGGTGGCAGTAGGGAAGAGAAAAAGGGCTTCGAAGTGACTGAATTTTACATTAGTAGATTATCATATTATTTCATGGGTGTATCTATCTCCCCAACAGGAGAGCAAATTTACTGAGGACAGGGAGTAAACACTCTATATGCTTGGGCACTGAGCTAAGTGTTTACTTGCGTCATCTCATTTAATCCTCACAAAACCTAAGGGGATAGGTAATGTTATTTGGCTCTTATGGTAAAGAATACTAGCTACATATTTAATATTCATTACCCCTTTCTTCATTACCAAGCATACTCCAGTTTTATTAGAGGCTGCAAATACAGAGACAAAACATCATATTTCTCAACATCTCTTGTAGACAGGGATGATCACATGGCCAAACTCTAGTTAAGGACATGTGAACAGAAGTTCATGAGTAGATTTTCTGAGAAACATTCTTTTAAAAAGGACTGATCCACTCAAAAAGTGACCTTTTTCCCTTCCATGTTTCCTCTATATTGCTGTATAAAACTTGGATATGATGGTTGGAGCTGCAGCAGCCATCCTGTGCACAAAGCCATACACTAAGAATAAAGAAAAAAGCCAAGGCCATGCTCTAAGAATGTCAAAGCATAAAGGTAGATGGAGTTCGAGTCACTGTGAGATTGCATAGCTGTTATGCAAGCCTTGGTCTGCCTATTCTCTGACTTCTCTTAAATGAGAGAAAAATAAAATCCTAATTTGTTCAACTCAGTATTCGGGAGAATCTTCTTTTCTCTTCTTGTCAGCTGAATGTAATTCCAACTGCTCTCTCTCCATTTTCCAAATGAAAAAACTTAACCTCAGAGAACTAAAAAGATTGCACTCAATTAGGTCTATGACACAAGGTCACATATTTAGCAAATGTAAGATATGAGAGTCTGACCAGGTATCCTTAACGCCCAGGCTACACAGTCTCCCTCATGGTATACAGGGCTACGCTGGATACTTTGTGCCCAACAAAATTCTACTCATTGAATAATTGACTTGCCTTTTGTAAAGCTGGTCAAAGTTCTTTATCATCCTGTTTCTTGTGTCCTTCCATCTAAATCAGGATTATCTGGGGATCTTAAACATTAAAGAGAACACTATCAGGATCTGCACTGGGAAATAGGACCTGAATTTCTCCATATGTGTGAAAGAACTTCTTAGACTAAGTGATCTCTAGAGCCTGAATGTCATTTTAGAACATCAGCTCTGACATTCTACAATGCTAATGTCATACAGAAATACAGTTTTGTAAGTCACCAAGCAGGGGAGTTGCTCAGAAGTCCCTGGCTCGAACTCCAGCTTACCCAATGCATGACTCTCCTCTACAGCATCTCATGACTGATTGCTCATTTTTTGCTTACATTCTTCCAAAGACAAAAAACCCACTTAATCAATTTTGTATCCTCAGCACTTAGAGTAAAACCTACTGAGACATTCAATATGCTTATTGAGTGAATGAATGAACAGATGAATGAAAAAATGAATCCAAGACATCCAGACTCACTCAGGGGACAGCTCTAAGCATAAGGAGGTTCCACATCACACACTCTTCAAATTCACATTTAAAATAATTAATAATTACATCAATAACACCAACCACCACTTACCAAGCGATTATTAGATGCCAAGCACTATACTAATGCTTTAATGTGCATTATCTCATTAAGCCAAAATTCTCCTGCCTATAATTTCAGCCCACTGTCCTCAGTCTATCCTAACAGCTGCCATTTGAAGCCTTACTATGTGCCTGGTACTGTGTGACATACTTTACGTAGCTTCTCGTGTATTACCTTCGACAAACCTGTGAGGTAGATATCATCATCCCCGTTGACCAATAAAGAAACTGAGGATCAGGGAGGTTAGATGACTAGCACGAAACAATGATAAGTGGAAATGTCTGGATTAAAAACCAGGCCCACTAATGCAAACACCCATGTGCTTAACCATAGTGTGTATCTCAGCCTGATGACTAAGAGGACTTAACACTCTGCTGTAATAGAGAAATCAGCTAAGGGTTTCAACTGAGATAGACAAGCAGCATTTGCTTTAAGACATCCCAGGAAGCAAAGCCGAGAACAGGAAAAGTAGCCAGAGCTGTTCACTTTACAACTCTCCTCTCCTCGGGCCTAGAGGTGATGTCCGAGAGTGGCCCAACTCCCAGATCTCCCCAGAGAGTGGGACATGGGGGCAGAGGAGCCTCCCTAGAGCTATGCCTAGAGCTAAACAGTCGAGAACTGCCACAGTACGTGCAAACCGTCCAAGTGCTACAGCTGCATCAAGGGCCAGACCCATGAGCCGGGCTCTCCTCCCACCTGGAGGCAGCAAGGCCAACACACAGTCCGGTGCAAAAGATCCTCTCTCATCTCATTCGTTGTCATAACGACCAGCAGATCACAAACTTTTTGGTCTCAAGAGTCCTTTGTGCTCTTTAAAATTATCAAGGATTCCAAAGGGCTTGGGTTTATGGGGGTCATATCTGTTGATGCTTACTGTACTGGAAATTAGAAATTAAAACTGAGAATTTAAAAAATTATTTTAGCACAACCCACCAATAAACCCATTAACAAGAATAACTCATTTTTATAAAAACTACATTTTCCAAAGCAAAAGAAAAAAGAAAAAGATTACTGAGAAGCATGGCATTGCTTTACTTCTCCACAAATCTCTTTAACGTTTGGTTCCACAAAGAGAGCTGGACTCTTATATCTACTTCTGCATTCAGGCTGGTGCAACATCATAAGTCATATTGCCTCTGGAAAACCCAAGTGTACACTCATGAGGGAATAAGAGTGGAAAAGGAAAATAATGAAAAAGATTTTGACCTCACACATCGAAGAGTCCCCAGACCATACTTTGAGAGCTCCTCCTGCACTAGCCCATCACTGCCTCTACCCGACGGTGCACCTGTCCCCTCAGCTTCTCCCTGGGCATTGCAGCCAGGCCATCTCTACTGTCACCTCCGTCATGAAGCAGTCTCTGAGTCTGCTCTCCCTACCCACAGGCTGGGAAAACTCTCTGCCTTCTGTGAGCCTTAAAAGTCTCTTGTTTCAGAAACCATGACTCATTCAATGTCACACCTCCTGCTTCGACACTCCACAGAGTAAGTATCCACAGGAAACATCTGTTCAGTAGATCTTGTGCCAAGCACAGCCTGTAAAACTGAGGGAACAGTAATACAAACATGAATTTACAGTCAGATACTCCTGGCCTCAGTTCTCTGCTCCGCCACTTCTTGCCTGTGTGACTTCGAACAAGATTTTTAACCATTTGGAGCCTCATTTCTGCAACTGGAAAATGGGGATCCATAACAGATTTATTCCACAGTGTTGATGAGGGAACTTAGGAATTTAGCACAATGTCAGATGCTCAACAACTGCTGTTATTGTTTTTGTATTTCCACGTGCTGCTGATTCCACAGGGACAGCTGACAGCTGAAGTTTGAGGGTAAGAGATGGTGTAAAACTCATCACCCAGGCTTTCCACCCTGGACTTTCCATGGCTCAGACTCAAGGGTCCATCCTGAGTGCAGACACTTCCCCGTACAGGCGTACCTTGTTTTATTGTGCTTTGCCCATACTGCATGCTTTAGGAATTGAAAGTTTGTGGCAAGTCTATTGGCACCATTTTTCCAACAGCCTGTGTTTACTTCGTCTCTATCATTTTTTGGTAGTTCTTGCAATATTTCAAATTTTTTATTATTATTACAGCTGTTATGGTAATCTGGGACCAGCGACCTTTGGTGTTACTATTGTAATTGTTTTGGGGCACAACAAAATGCACTTATATATTAGATGGCAAACTTAATTAATAAATTTCATGTATTCTGTCTGTTCTATCAACCGGCCATTCCCTCATCTCTCTCCTTCTCCTCAAGCCTCTCTATTCCCTGAGACACAACAATATTGAAATTAGGTCAGTTAATAGCCCTACAATGGCCTCTAAGAATTCAAGTGAAAGGAAGAGTCACATGTCTCTCACTTTAAATCAAAACCTAGAAATGATTAAGCTTAGTGAGGAAGATATGTCAAAAGCCAAGACAAACTGAAATCTAGGCCTCTTGTGCCAAACAGTTAGGCAAGCTGTGAAAACTTCTAGAAAGAAATTAAAAGTGCTACTCCAGTGAACATATGGATGAAAAGGAGGCAAAATAGACTTGTTGCTGATACGGAGAAAGTTTGAATGGTCTGCACAGAAGTGCAAACCAGCCCCAACATTGCCCTAAGCTAAAGCTTAATCCAGAGCAAGGCCCTATCTCTCTTCAATTCTACGAAGGCTGAGAGAGTTGAGAACGCTCCAAGAGAAAAGTCAGAGTTGAAGCTAGCAGAGGTCGGTTCATGAGGTTTAAGGAAAGAAGCTGCTTCCATAACATAAAAGTGCAAAATGAAACAGCAAGTCTTAATGGAGAAGCTACAGCAAGTGATCCGGAAGATAGGGTGACTGATGAAGGTGACATCAGTAAACAACAGATTCTCAATGTAGATGAAACAGCCTTATCTTGGGAAAAGATGCCATCTAGGACTTTCATAGCTAGAGAAAAGTCAATGCCTAGCTTCAAAGCTTCAAAGGACAGATTGACTCTATTGTTTATGTACTAATGCAACCAATGACTTCAAGTTGAAGCCAGTGGTCATTTACCATTTCAAAAATCCTAGAGCCCTTAAGAATTACATTGAATCTACTCTGCCTGTGCTCTATAAATGGAAGAGCAAAGCCTAGATGACAGCACATCTGTTTACAGCATGATTTACTGAGTATTTTAAGTCCAGTGTTGAGACCTACGGCTCAAGAAAAAAGCTTCCCTTCAAAGTATTACTGCTCATTGACAATGCATCTGGTCACCCAAGAGCTCTGATGGAGATGTACAAAGAGATTAATGTTATTTTTATGCCTGCTAACAAACACGCATTTTGCAGCCCACAGATCGAAGAGTAATTTTGACCTATTATTAAGGCTTATTATTTACGAAATATATTTTGTAGGGATATAGCTGCCATCGAGAGTAATTCCTCTGATGGACCTGGGCAAAATAAATTGAAAACCTTTCGGAAAGGAATCACCATTCTAGATGCCATTAAGAACATTTGTGATTCATGGGGAGAGGTCAAAATAGCAATATTAACAGGAGTTTGGAAGAAGTTGGTTCCGACCCTCATGGATAACTTTGAGGGGTTCAAGACTTCAGTGGAGGAAGTAACTGCAGATACGGTGGAAATAGCAAGAGAACTAGAATTAGAAGTGGAGCCTAAAGATGTGACTGAATTTCTGCAATCTCATAATCAAACTTGAAGGGATGAGGAGTTGCTTATTCTGGATAAGTAAAGAAAACAGTTTCTTGAGACGGAAGCTACCCCTGGTGAAAATGCTGTAAACACTGTTGAAATGACAACAAAGAATTTAGAATATTACATACATGAATTTAGTTGATAAAGCAGCAGCAGAGTTTGAGAGGATTGACTCCAATTTTGAAAGAAGTTCTACCATGGATAAAAGGCCATCAAATAGCATCACGTGTCACAGAGAAATTTTTTGTGAAAGGAAGAGTCGATTGACATGGTAAACTTCATAGTTGTTTTATTTTAAGAAATTGCCATAGCCACCACAAGCTTCAGCATCCACTACCCTGATTAATCAGCTGATTAGTCAGCAACCATCAACATCGAGTTAAGATCCCCCCCCAACAAAAAGATTATGAATATGAATTGCTGAAGGCTCAGGTGATTGTTAGCATATTTCAGCAATAAAGTATTTTTTAATTAGAGTATGTACTTTTTTAAAACAGTATTATCACATGCTTAGTAGACCACAGTATGGCGTAAACATAACCTTCATATGCACTGGGAAACCAAAAAATTTATGTGACTTTCTTTACAGCAATATTCGTTTCATTGTGGTGGTCTAGAACCAAACCGGCAATATCTCTGAGGCGTGCCCCTGTCCTCTTTCAGTTCTTCCCAGACGGCCCCCTCCCGATGAGCCTCTATCAGTAGGTGTCACCACCTGCTTAAATCCTTCCAGTCCACCTGCCATGCTACCTACAGTCTATCTCATATCCATCCCCGTCTCTCCAACTCCATCCATGTCACTCTCTCACAGCACTGTTACGACAGCCTCTTGATTGGTCTCCTACCACTTTTAGACTCTTTCAGACCATTCTTAGCACTAGAATGATCGTTATCAATGGTCCTTGTCAACCTCCTGCTTAAAATCCTTTAGTAATTTCCCGCTGATCATATAGAATAAACTCCTAACTCCTTACCACAGCCTATAAAGTCCTTCGTGATCTGGGCCATCCCCAACTCTCCATTCCATTTCATACCTCCCTCCCCCCTTTGCCTTTGATCACCATGCTTTAGACGTTCTCACCTTCCTTCTATTCCTGGAGCTCTCTCCCACCTCCAGGTCCTCACATTGGTTGTTCCTCTGTCTGGAATGCTCTTCCCATAACTCCTCGTGTGGGTGCCTCATTCTCATTCTTAACTCACAGCTCAAATGCATGTCTTTAAAAAGGACCTCGCTGACTACCCCATCCAACACAACTCACTCTATTTCTCTCTGGTCACTTCTACTGATGTATCATTGTTTTTTGAGTTCTTATGTTTCTTCCTCATTAGAACATACCCTCCATGAGGCAGAAATCTTGCATGGTTTTTCACCATTGAGTACCCAGCACTACATGTGGCACTTGTAGGCACTCAGGAAATATGAAATATGGTGTTGAATAAACGAAAAACTGGTCCATTATTTGGTAAATGGTATGACACATTTCCAGTCCCTTACCTGCTGAGGTATCAGGAGAAAAAGGGACAATGACTCCTAGCGACACCTGACACAGTTTTGAAGCCTAAGGGTAAAATGGTGTTTGCAAAACTCATTGTCAGGGGATTCCACCTGGAATTTCTGCAGCTCAAACTCAAGGATCTCAGTTACAAACTAGTTCTATACACCCTTCCTCCATTTTCCAGATGATTCTCTCTGTAGCTTTCCTCTGCCTTCCCTGTGACTCTCCAAGAGCCGTCACCATCCTCAACGCATCCTCTTAATTTCTTGCTGTTTCTTTGCCTTTTCTTATCAGATAAAAAAACAAAACAGAAGCCTTTCTCCTTTTCAGTTGACTGCTAGTTGCTATGTGGACACATCCAAGAGTTAACAAAACTCATAAGAATTCCAGAATCTCACAAAGATTCGTGATTATGGTCCTTGGTCCATAATTTCTGATTCCCTCTTGAGATGGTAACTTGGGGCTTCCTGGGGCTTCCGTGTGCTATGAGGATTGGACTCACCGACCTTCCTTCCTATAATCTAAGACAATCTCACATGTCAGTCTGACAAGGCCATCTCTGTCTCAAATTGGCACCTTGCGTTTCAAAGGCTATACTGTGGAGCACCCAGTTCTCCAGGGCTCTGCCATCCTCTCTTCCCCTGCCATGCACAGCAGGCAGACAAGGACGCCTCTTCTGACTAGTGGGAAGATGACCACTGATACATTAGCCACTAGCCAAACACACCAAAATAATGCCCCTTGTGCCCCTTTTGGCTTGGATGCCAATGTGTGCCTTCTCCCAAGAACTACATAAATCTTTGTCGGTGAATTGATTGAATAGTGGAGAGCTATGCTCAGTTGGTCTTCACGGTTATGATGCTCTGAAAGCTTGTAAACATGCTTGAGACTACGGTATGGTGGATGATGTTATATGCATGCAGACTGACACAGCTTCTAGCCATTTAAATGCTCAGCGCATCCTAAAGAAATCCCATTCCGCTTCCTCTTACTGCAAGTGCCAGGGAGCTGGAAGGTAGGGGAGAATTATCTACCCATGTCCACTGTCAATATCCCGTTGTGAACCTCTTTATTGTCATTGTTTGGCTGCAAGTTATTTGGCAAGCTGTTTTGAAAGCCCCCAGGTTGTTAAATTCAAGGAATTCATGTAAGAAGACAAGAGAAAAACAACTACAGCAACAATAAAACACAGGCTTAGCCTGGCACGATACAAAAGTTTTCCTTCCCCTTCTCTGTCACTCTCCCACAGCATCACCCCTGCCTTGAGCAAGCAGGAGACTGGACCTTGCTGATGGAGTCTGGTGCGCTGTGCCTGCAGGACCACATCGGCGATGTGCAGGTACTGCCTGAGCCAGGCAGGAGCGACGGTGCCAAAAGCTTAAGGAGCAGAGGGACAGTGATCAGTCCACACACAGGAGTGGACACCACACAAAACGTTAGGGTCTGCAGACACCTTCTATACACATTGTATTGGATGATTCTTACAGGAGCCCTGCAAGCGTCTCTCTCCTTCAAAAAGCAGGAGGCAGACTCAGAAAGGTTCAGTGATTTGGCTCAATATCACACAGCAAATAGATATAAAGTGCCCACCCTCAAGCCTAAGGATGCCGACTTTTACTGCAGGCTTTTTACATGAATAATAATCATCCCTGTTGACTGTATATATAATAACCAAACATTCATATTTCTGTATTGGACACTTAAACACCCACCCAATATCCACTGCTAACTTTTGTGTAACAAATGGAATCTCAGCTCTGCTCAGGACAACAACAATCCTAGTCCCAGACAATAAATCATTGGTCTGAAATGGTGGTTCTCAAAATTTAGTGTAGCCAAATCGCCCAGACAGCTTCTTAAAACACAGACCCCACTCCAGGTATTTCTGATTCAGTAGGTTTAGGAATGGGGCAAGAATTTACACGTGTAACAAGTTCCCGGATGATAATGATGCTGCTGATCTGGAGACCTCACTTGGAGAACCACTGGCCTAAACTAGTCCTGATAGTCCTGATCTCAAGCTCACTTGCAGCCAGGTGTGGCCATGGATGTCAGCACTTTTAACCAATGACACATAAGGAGAAGGCTGCTGGACACTTCAGTAACATGTTACTTTCTTAATATTATAAAAAGGACAGATATGGTTAGTGTAATCCCACCCCCTGTGCTCTGCTGTGGACAGAGAGGTGATGACTGGGGCTGCAGCAAACGTCCTGTGTCCATGAGGCATCAAGACAACACTGTGGTTGAGGGGGCAGAGATGGCGACAAAAGGGAAGTCTGGGTCATCAATGGCATATTTGAGCCCCTGCATTAGCCCTGGGCCACCTATTTCTGAACTTCTTCCTGTCTTAGGAAGTTAGACAACCAAATGCTTTTATCCTTAAGCATCATTATTCAGGTACTCTGCTATCTACAGCTAAAAGCAACTATAACCTTTACAAAAAGTTTCTGCAAAATAATTTAAAAAAAAAATCAAACAGTAGAAACTAGAGCCTGTCAGCATGAAAGGCACCTTTCCATTCATTAGTACATCCTGTCCTAAGAGTAACCAAAATGCTAGCTTAAAATTTTTTTTTTTCCTTCTGGTAGAGATACCTGATTTAAAAAGTTTAGAGTCGACTGTCAGAAAGTATGCTTTGAAAACACCACTCTAAGTACTAAATGCATGTTTTTTAATTAATACTGAATGAAAGATGTGAAACAGGAGGAAAATTGCCCATTATTAACACAATAATTGCCCCCAAAGACTAGATTAATTAAGAAAAATAAAACTTGACCTTCTGGACATATTTGTTGCCAGATTAGAAAAACTACCTATTACTGCATACTCCAAATGTATTCCAAAGAACAGAAGTTCCATAAAACGCTCAACCACCAAAAAAAAAGAAAAAAGAAAAAGGTTTAGAAAAAATGATGCAGAAAGTACAAAAAACATGTTGCTATTAAAGGCCCTAAGAAGTCCTAGAGTAGAGAATCTATTTCACTCTGTCTCATGAATCCCTTCCTAAGCGTAGTTCACAGAACATTTTCCTCCACGATATCCACTACATCCTTTCAAAAACTTTGGGAAATGCCAACTTAACAAAATAGTAGTCAAGACCGACTCTACCTTGCGGCATGAATGGAGCAGGTAGAAAGCTGTACATACCGCAGTTGATCTGCTGTGTTCAAATCCCAGCCTTGCCGCGTACAGTCGTTGAGTCTAAGATGCACGTTGTTTTTCACATATATCATTTCCTAAAACGTCATGTCTTAGTTTCATTGGCATTTTTTTTCTTAGTGTAAACAGTGGTGCGTCTCACAATTAATGCATTGTTAATTACTTACCAAGACATTTAGACTTGGTAAAATGTGGCACATGACTCTAGAGCTAGTCATTTATCCACTGTGTGCCTCAGTTTCCTCATTGATAAAATGGAGAGAGAACCTCATAGAGTGGACATGAGGGTTGAACAGTGTGTGGTACAATGTAAGTGCTCAGCAAATGTCGGCTATCCTGATAATTATTTCAGGAACACTGAAAAGGCCCCCAACGACCCCAAATCACTTATTAACGTATTTATTGATTCTTTAAGTCTTAAAATGCAAATCCTTCAGGGAGAGAGAACCACAGTCAAGCTCAGGTATATAAACTATTAGTGGAAGAACAGATGGATCACAAAGCGCAAATAGCATACAAAGATAGGAAAGGAACTGGGCCACAACTAGCAGGGGGAATGGTAGAAGTGAGGTTGGAGGCGTGTTCACCTTCCTTGCAATTTTTCCCGGTGTTGAATCCAGCTTTGTTTTCCCTGAGGGCCTGATATTACTCTTTGCTTAGAAACTGAACATCCCCGGGAGGCTTCAGCCCTTAACGCGGCATTGGGCCCTCACTGACAGCATCCCGGATGTGAAGAACGTGACACTGGGAAGACACCGGGGGAACACAGGGGCCCAGAAACAGACGACGCAAGGAGGCCGGAGGCCAGCTTTTTTGTCATTCTGCTCTATTCAAGCAAGGAGGACCAAAGGCAGGGACCTCCCCACTGGTGACAGGACCCCTGAAAGTCCTTACAACTTAAAAACCCAATACTACGCTGTGCGGAAACCTCTTCTCTTTTCCCTCTGACACCTGTTTATGCCCAGTGTCACCATCACTGTTATCATCATCTTCAGATAAATGTGCCCATCTCTCTAATGGAGCCTCATTATATTCTCCTAGGTAATCTTCCAAAAAATGTACCCAGGGAGGAGCAAAGGTAAAACATGTCATGGATTGAGCACGAGGCTCAGGCACAAGAATTTTAAAAACAGGCTCAGCCATTTACTAGCCGGGTGACCTGGAACACGTCCCTTGATCTCAGTGAGGCTCACGTGTAACATGCAGGTAATGCCCCTTACCTGGCCCACTGAAAGCAGCTGCCATAAATACCAGACTAAATGACGTATGTGAAAGTGCTCAACAAAAACAAGTCATTAAAACAGACAAGACACCTATTAAAAATTAAAATTTATATTTACCTTTTTCTAATAATATTTTGGGACTCTATCTGACAAAAATATAAGTACCTGGTTGGAAGAAATTTTGTATGAGGGTATTTATTATAGTTCCATTGGTGTTGGAGAGAACAAATGTGAGAATTATTTGAACATTCCCCAGTAGGAGACTGGTCAAGCAAATTTATGGTACATCCATACTATGCAACATTATGAAGTTTTTATTATGTGAGTTAGAGTTATATATCCTGACCTAGAACATTTTCTCTGATATATTTTTAAGTCAGAAAAGTAAACAACAGAGAGAGTTTGGCCCTGTTCTTTTAAGAAAGAAAAAGTGGAAGAAATGTTTATGTTTGTAGGAGCAATAGAAAAAGTGTGGAAAAATACAGACTAAACTGTTACCACTGGTTGTCTGGGGAGGATGGAAGTAAAGGATAGAGGAAGATTATTAACGTCTTCTTCGTGTACCTCTGAATTGTTCAACATCGTAAAACAAATACGTATTATTTTTATAATTTGAAGAACCCAATAAAGCTGGAAGGAAGGGAGAGAGTAAAAGGGCAGAAAGAGGGGACAGGGGGGAGGGGGAAGAGAGACCTGCGATCTTCTATCAAAGTGGAAGGAAGTACCTTCCATGCCTACAAGGTTTAAGGATCACACTTGGTTCTTTATGGATATTGGGGATTTTAGGGTGTGGTACTGACATGGCAGATCATGCCCCTTAGAATCATCTATCATATCCTTCTGTCGGGCTCTGCCAGGTTCCAGAGGGTCCAAAGAGAAGAATTTCTTTGCTCATGCAGTTTAGCATGCTTTTGTATTTTCTGAGTGAATATCTACAGCATTTCCTTTGAATCTCAAATGTAGAATCCCTTCACCTACCATCTTTATTTTTCTCTACCTGATGTGTGAGTTTCTCATCCCCCTGGAGCTTTTTGAGACTTACTCCAGAGGAACAGACACAGGGAGAGAATCCTTTATTTCTGAGTCCTTGGTCAGCATGACACCCGAGATGTGTGCATTCTCCCTGCATCCTGGCTCCCCCTCCTTTCCTCTGCTCAGCTCCCAGACATTTTATTAAATAGCAGCTACAACAAGCAACTGTTGAGTTTTACCAGTTGGAAATTTATGACAGATCAGTATAAAGCTTCAAGGGTCCTTGGAGGTAGAAGGTGGCAATAGAAAGCACTCAGGACTCAACCACTTTTTAAAATGATGAGACACTATGCAAGTGAGAATGTAGCGAGAACAGCACTCTCATACCCTGATGGTTAGAGAAGAAACAGCTACCACAGCTCTGAACAGAAGTTTGGTAAAAGACGTGAGAACATTAAAAATGTTCATAAATTTAAAACTGATATTTTTTTCCTAAGGAAATAATCAAGACATACAAAAATTAGTCATGCATATATCTCACGTGGTTGTTGTAGGAATTAGTAAGTTATTCATATACAATGTTTACAGCTGTTCCAGGTAGTATCTAGTAAGCCCTGTATAAATGTAAGTTAATAATAACAATAACAAATGTTATTATTTCCTCTTTAAATTCCTCTTGCTTATGTAAATCCCCAAAAAGTCTAAATTAAAAAAAAGTATGTCCCAACATGTTCACACTATCATTTATAATAGTGACAAATTAAAAATAGATTCGATGTACAATAAGGAATTGATTAGGTAAGTGATGATGCCTCTGTATGATTGAGCATCTTGCAGAAATTAAAACTGATGATCCTGGGGAATTTTAATAACTTGTGGAAATGCTAATATTCCTAAGTTTCTAAGAAAGAAAAAGAAAGGACATGAGATCCCACATAAACACTCTCAACTGTGGCCAAAAAAAAAAAAAAAAAAAATGGGGCCCGGGAAGGAGGGAAATGCGCCTGGAAGGAAATGTTAGCTAATATATTCTTCCTACTCCAAAATTTTACCTCCTTGAAGGGGTCCCCTAAATGCGAAGGTATATAAACATTCAGGGAATAGATGACAGTTTCCTGAAACATGGGGACAAGAAAGCTCTCTGCCCACGGAACTCATGGCATGTGAACGCAGGAAGAGGAATGAGAGAGAGTGGTGCACAGTGGAGACCAAGAGTTCTGGAGCAAAGCAGACCAGGGTTCAAATTCCAGCTCCACTCTTGCCTCCCCAGTGGCTTCAGGCGAGTGGTTTAACCTCTTTAAACCTCTCTCTCTTCCTCAGGGAGTGGGCAGTGAGCAGGAACCTACACCGTCCACGCAGACCGTGTTAGCAATGCATATGTAGCACTCGGCTTAGTGGCTGCACCTAACAAGTCCCCAGCAGCTATGATGGTGGAGGTGGTGGTTCTGATGGGGCAATTTTCAACCTCGTCCTGAATAAATTGTGACCCTAAGAGGTAAAGGAACTTGTCCGAGTCACTCACCAAAACAAACCCCAAGCCTCCACACTCCCTGCCTCGGGGCCAGAGCTGCCCCCAGCTCGAGTCTCTTCTTTCTTTCTTGCCCCCTCTGACCCCATTTTCCCTTTTGGGAACAGCTGAAATCATCACTTTGATATTTAAAAACCCAAGTTACTGTCATGTGCCCAAAGTAATAAATGTTTTAGAGTTTCAATTAAACTAAATGTGGAAGAGCTGGATCCCTTTTCTATATCTAATGAGTCACACGGCCCCATTACCCCACTATCCATTAATTATAACAAGGTCAGCACACTTACCCGCAGTCTCCTCACGACTGCATAATGAACCTACGCAGTGGTGTGCTGTGAGCAGACCCACGGACACTCGGAGCCAGGGCCTCCGGGGGTTCTGCACCATTTCTCTTGCCAGTCAAAACTCAGGCCTCAGAGATGAGGAAGGTTCGCACACGTTAAGGTCAGAGGTCCCAAGGGAAACATGCCTGAGATTTACACATCCAGCCTTGAAGTCAAGAAACCCCAACTCTCATTTCTGCTGATACTTGAGCACAGCGTTCTTCTCCAGGGTGTTTCCTATCCGTGGTTTCTGTCTTCTAACCCAGAATCTTCACTTTCTAAGGGAAGACATCTTAATATTTATTGATCACCCATCCTGCACCAGGCACAGTGCTAGCCATTATCACAACCATCTTACAGAGGAAAACGAGTCCCAGGCTCGGAGTAGCTAAGTAGCTTACCTTAAGGACACATGGCTAGTTAACCCCAGGGATAGGATTAATCCCTGGCTCCAAGCCCAATAATCTTAACTACTAATTTTTTTCTCTCTCATGAATATTCTAAATAAACTGGAAGCAGAAATCTCTGGGCAAAGACCCACCTACCTTATTCCCTGCTGATTTAAGGATCTGATGAGATAACAGAGGAAAAGCAATTGACCTAGCGTAGAGTTTATTGGTGCTAACATACAGGCTCATATGATTTTAGTGCTGGGCACTTAGTAGGTACTCAATAAATAGTTAAAATGATGGAACTTTATATCCCTAGAAGATTTCAAAAAACTCATAAATAGATTTCAGAAATAGTCATAGATCAGAAGAATTAATATTGTTAAAATGACCATTCTGCCTAAAGCAATTTATAGGTTCAATGTAATCTCTACCAAAATGCCAATATCATTCTTCACAGAATTAGAAGAAACATTCTAAAGTTTATATGGAACCAAAAAATAGCCCAAATAGCTAAAGCAATCTTGAGCAAAAAGAACAAAGCTGAAGACATTACATTGCCTGACTTCAAATTATACTTTGAGGCAATAGTAACCAAAACAGTATGGTGCTAGTATAAAAAACAGACACATGGATCAACAGAATACAATAGAGAACCTAGAAATAAAGCCACATACTTTCAGCCAATTGATCTTCAACAAAGTTTACAAGAATATACACTGGGGAAAGGACACCCTTTTCAATATATGGTGCTGGGAAAATCAGATTGTCATATGCAGAAGACTGAAATTAGACCCTATCTCTTACCTCATATAAAAACCAACTCAAGATGGATTAAAGTCTTAAATGTAAGACCTGAAACTATAAAAATACTATAAGAAAACCTAGGGAACTCTTCTGGAGATTGGTCTAGGCCAAGAACTCATGACTAAGACCTCAAAAGTATAGGCAGCAAAACAAAAATAGACAAATGAGACTTTATTAAACTACAAAGCATCTGTACAGCAAAAGAAATAATCAACAGACTATTTGAGAAACAGAGTGAAGAAAAACACGTGAAATAGGAGAAAATGTTTGCAAACTATTCAGCTATAAGAAATTTACAAGGAATTCAAACTCAACAACAACAAAAAATAACCCCATTAAAAAGTGGGCTAAGGACATGAATCGACATTTTTTTTAAAAAAAAGACAAATGTCCAAAAAGCATATGAAAAAATGCCCATCAGAGAAATGCAAATTAAAACCACAATGAGATATCATCTTACACAAATCAGAATGGCTATTATTAAAAAGAAACAGATGTTGGCAAAGATGCAGAGAAAAGGGAACTCATATGCTATTGGTGGGAATGTAAATTAGTGCAACCTATATGGAAAACAGTATGGAGATTTCTCAAAGAACTAAAAGCACAACCACCATGCGATCCAGCAATCCCACTACTGTGTATCTACCCAAAGGAAAAGCAATCAATATATAAAAAGATACCTATATTCATATGTTTACTGCAGCACTCTTCATAATAGCAAAGATATAAAATCAATCTTGGCTGGGCGCGGTGGCTCATGCCTGTAATCCTAGCACTCTGGGAGGTTGAGGCATGAGGATCGCTTGAGCTCAGGAGTTTAAGACCAGCCTGAGCAAGAGCGAGACTCCGTCTCTACTAAAAATAGAAAAAAATAGCTGGGTAACCAAAAATAGAAAAAATTAGCCGGGTGTGGTGGTGCACACCTGTAGTCCCAGCTACTCGGGAGGCTGGGGCAGGAGGATCACTTGAGCCCAGGAGTTTGAGGCTGCTGTGAGGTGGGCTGATGTCACGGCACTCTAGCCCAGGTGACAGAGCAAGACTCTGTCTCAAAAAAAAAAAAAAAAAAAGATATAGAATCAATCTAAGTGTCCTTCATCAGAGGACTGGATAAAGAAAATGTAGTGTATATACAGAATGGAATACTATTCAGCCATAAAAAAGAATGAAGTCATGCCTTTTGCAGGAACACTGATGGAACTGGAGGCCATTATCTTAAGTGAAAGAACTCAGGAAGACAAGCACTGCATGTTCTCACTTGTAAGTGGGAGCTACAGAATGTACACATGGAAGCAGAGTGTAGCATGATGGACAACGTAGATTCAGAAGGGTAGGGCTGGGTGGGAGGGGAAGGATGATGGGAGGTCGATGGTGGGGACAATGTGCACTGCTTCAGTGATACATGCACTGAAGGCCGCGCCTGCCCCACAATGCAGTAAATACATCAATGTAGCAAAATTGCACTTGTACCTCATGAATATACACAAATAAAAAATAAGTG
>CAUYSK010014281.1:0-19845 GCA_963575035.1 Avahi laniger | reverse complement strand
TGCCCGGCCACGTGACTGATTACAATCTTTGAGCAAGCAAGGTTACAGAAGCAGATAGCATCAGTTAAGGCAGGGGGCATTCTTTCTTGGGAAGGCAAATACAGTAAATTTGACTGCAGACAACTGGGGGGTTTACACAATCAGTTACAAAGTCATTGCTTAGAGAGTACAGATTTTTCTATTAGGGCGAAGTTTATAAAGTACAAGCTTTTTACTCTATAGACAGGAATGAGTCTTGAAACAGCATTTTTATAATAACTTTTTATATTTTTGAGGCCCACTACTACATAAAGACTTTAGAACAATGCCTGGCATGCTCAATAGACTTATATACCTAAATACAGGAAACCAAACCAAACCTATTAAATACCAGAAATACGGATATGTAAAAAGTTAAGTCTTCAGATGGGAAAGCTCTTCCAGAGTAATGTGAAAACCAAGGTTGCAAAAGAAAAGAACAACACATTTTAACACATGAATTAGAGTATGAGAATTTTAATATCTTTCTCATTTTCTCTCACATGACATATCCAGTCTGAGTGCAGTGAATGTTTTTATACCATTAACTGTTTCCTTATAGTATCTTCATATTGCTTTTTATTTTGAGCACATGTACCTTAATCTACTGAGTTATAGTAATAGATTTTTTTTCCCAGAAAAACAATACTTAACATTTACTGATATTAACATACTTCTGGATTATTTTCATGACATTTCGCTTGTAGCTATACATCCATAATTTTCTACCTGTAGTGTTTTTTGTTTTGTTCTGTTTCAGCCTTATTTACTTCTGGAATCAGTTTTATACTGGTTTCAAAAAATAAGTTGGTTGACTTTGTAATTTTTCACTTTCCCTATCAAAAATTATTTTTAAATATTAAGAATGTATTTTAATTCTAAAATACAACAGGGCCTGAGCATCAGTTTTTTTTTCTGTTTTGTTTTTTTTTTTTTTTGGAGACAGCATCTCATTCTTTTGCCTAGGCTAGAGTGCCGTGGCGTCATCCTAGCTCACAGCAACCTCAAACTCCTGGGCTAAAGTGATCCTCCTGCCCCAGCCTCCCAAGTAGCTGGGACTAGAGGCATGCGCCACCATGCCTGGCTAATTTATATATATATATATATATATATATATATATTTAGTTGTCCAGCCAATTTCTTTCTATTTTTAGTAGAGACGGGGTCTCGCTCTTGCTCAGGCTGATCTCGAACTCCTGAGCTCAAACGATCCTCCCGCCTCGGCCTCCCAGAGTGCTAGGATTATAGGCATGAGCCACCGCACCTGGCCAGTATTTCTTAAACTTTTCTGGTAATTCTAAATTGAAGCCAAAACGGAAACCCTTGCCCTTGAAGAATGTATCAAATAACTGTGAAACAACTTATCCCTGTTGTAATTAATTGGCAGACTTCTGTCAAGGATCTGCTCCATACAGAGGTGTTTTGTGCTCAACCAGGAGAGATCATTAACCCCCAACCAAAATTGGTTTCGGTATCTAGACCAGTAATGCCACATACCCACCAATGAAATTTGAAAGAAAATTTACTATACATAGACACTGGAACTATCAAGGTGGGGCTATGTTTGGGTTCCCCTAAGTAGGCTAAGGTCTTTGGGCTGGGGAATTCTTACTGGTGGGAAAGGACAGAAGTTGGTCTAACCCAGCTTTCCTGTTGGTCTCACAAGTGGCAGGGTAGGGGAGTGAGTGGGGTGGGACCAGAGAGCCTGTCAGAGATCACAAATCAAACATTGACTCTTCCTTCTTATCACAAAAAGAGACAAAAGAATGATTTCACAGACATAACACTGAGTAAAAAAGATACATATAAAAAGTAGCTAAAGTGTGTTTTCATTTACAGAAAGTTCAGAAACTGCCAAAACACATCTATGGTGATAAGAGGACACAAGAGTGGTTAGATTTATGGTGGAATGTTCATCAAGAGTGCCCAAATGGAGCCTTACTTTTACCTTACAGAATCATCTTATCTGCATACTGATAAGTACTGTATTGCTAGGTCCGGAGCGGAAAGGGAGACACACGAAGCCTCATGTGTAGCAAAATGTGCATTTATTTTGAGCATCTGGGTGCAGATGGGTGGAGGCCGAAAAAGGCATCCACAAGAGAAAAGGGGGAGGCCTTGGGTTTTATAGAGGGTTTTCTGGGAGGGGTAAATACTTTTCAAACAACCTGGAGGGATAAGAAAAGTAAGTTCTCCTTTTTCATTCCATTCTTTTGTCTCCCTAGGGAACAACCAGAAGGGGTAAGCTTATTCCTTATCAGCAGGGAGAAGGAAAGTTAAGTTCCCCTTTTCCATTTCATTCCTTTATCTGCCTAGGGGTCTGGCAAAGGCCATGGGCCTAATATACCCCCAGGACCGGAAGGGGCTGGGTTCTACAGGAAGTGTGGATGGAAGTGTGGAGAGGGTGAATTCTTTAAGCCTAACAAGTATGTTACCGCGTGCTGCATACTATATTATTTCACCACAATGTTAAACACTACAGGGGAAAATAGGCATTTTTGCTTTTTACCTAATTTTTAAAAAGAATACTCTGATTTATAAGTTTCTCTTGTTTAAAAAGAAAGATGCTTGATTCTTTTTGCCCATATCTGTTTCTCATTAATTTTGAATCTTAAAAATTATGATTGCATATTATTTCTTTATAAATATCAAAATATTGGAGATGATAGTTTATTTTTCTCATGTTAGTGATGAATAGATTGTTTTGAATTGTTTTCAATAGTTGAATCAAAAATTCGTGTTACCTAATAGCCTTATCAATTGGAGTAACTAGCTTAGAAATAGTTTGTACAAAAATCTTCTAGGAGCCTTTTGATTTAAATGGCAAATATATTTATGGGAATCTAGAATAAGTAAATAATGCAAAATAAAGTTCAAAAAATAAGCTTAAAAATAGTGATATTAGCCTAATACCAGTTCTAGGTGGTTATTTACTATCTAATTTACCATTAGGCCATCCAATATAATTGTTTTTGAGGGAATTTTTGGAATTTTTCTACTCTGAGTTTAATGATTTAGCTTTGTCTTCTGGTGTTCCCGCTGAGCAGGGAATTTAAATGGCTGAATGCTGGTAAAAACAAAAGTCTTAGCTATGTTCATTAAGGATGAACATAATATGGCCTTATGTTAATTAATCAGATCCACTAAGACACATAAATACCTAGAGTTATTTTGCTTTCTTAACTTCTGACACCCTGAGCAGACCCATTCCAGTGGCTAATGTAATTCTGCCCTCTACTGGTTCAAACTGGACTCCCCTGTGTAGATGCATTCCAGGAAAATGGCTTCTCAAGGTACACTCTTAAGGAAATTTTCCCCTTAAAAACAAAACAGCAAAAAGTAAACAAAACTATGAAAATCTTGATGTATATACAGTTTCAAAGAATCAGAGAAGAACTATTTTGATCTCATATAAGATTTCAGATTTACATTGTTTAGCCCGTTATGTCATTCAAAAGCTTTCAAAACTGCATATTTCAACCCGATTTTTAGCATTCACATCCAATAGCTAAGTTCAGCAATGGCTTCCCCAACCATTTCTGAACAGAGAGGCTTATCTTCAAAGCCTAAGAGAGTAACATTTTCCAAAGACAGAAATAAAACATTTTTAGACATTAAAACAAAATAACTGATGAATTCTTGATATTGTAAGTGCTTTTTATTTTATATGATATTTCCATGTTGGCACTAGGATTATTGCTGCTGTAGCTCAATGTCTCTCACTTTGTTCAAGCAAATACACATACACAAATACAAAAGCTCACACATGAACCTCCACACACATGTACAGGTGCCCATGTATGAACATAGATGGTTTCTGGTCCAGCTAATCCAAATTCTCCCAGTGCTCACACATGTGAGTTATTTGTTGACCACTGAATGGTCAAGTGGTATAGGCTCTGTGCTTCCCCAATCTCCAGCCCATTCTATCTGCAGGAAGTTCTGCACTGAGCGTTTTCCCACTTCCAGTGGATGTGGCTATAAACACACATGCTATTTAATGGTACCCCTAAAACGCAGCAATTCTGCACATAGTCCCATTTTTATTTTCTTCTTCTTTTTTTTTAACTTAGTTAAATGCCACAGTACCATTTTTCTTTTATAGATAAAACCAAAGAAAAAGTTTAGGTAATAGGCACTATCAGGACAGAATTGACATACAGTAGATGAGAACTCCCCAGGTCTATGACTCAAGCTCTGGTGTTTCTCTATGCACATTCTCCTTTCCTAGTTCTCATCTTTAAAAGCATGTCTAGCTCTTTACTGGTCCTTGTCCCCAAACCTTTTGTTACCGTCACAGTGGGGCTTATCATTCTTTGATTTATTTCAGCCAAGGATCAGTCAACAGCTTTGGGCGTATGGGCAAGGAGGCTGGGGGTAGTGGGTTATAATTGCTAATGACCTGCCTACTTTATCTTAGTAAAATTTCATACTCAGATATCAAAATTTTCCTTAAGTCACAATGTAGTGATCTGTAAGAAATTTTCTCTAATTCATTGTGAATGTTAATTTTAAAAAACAATGTGAACTCATAATTCACAATCCATACAAATTTTACTTTCTAACACCAGGCTTAAAGTTTACTCTACTTTTTCTTTCACCCATCTGCCCGCATACATGTACCTTCCTCTAGATAATAATTATAAGCCATACTTCAAAAAACATCCCATATTTTGTATGAATTGATACTAACTTGGGGAAATCATTTTGTTTTAGCTCAAGGAAAAAAGACAGAGGTTCTTTGCTATTGGAGGATAGGTATTCTGCCAAGGGCATAGGTAAGCACACCAGCAGACAACTCAAACTGCCATATACTGTAGCAGAAAACCATAATGTAGCAGCCCACCATGATCTTCACAAACGAGGCCAGAAGACTTCCGCCTTGGCCAAGTAACAACACTGACATATAACAAACTTGACAACTATTTAATCTGTGTAAGCAAGAACCCAAGATACCAAATTTGCCAAGTTTCTTGCATTGCAATTTCTTAAGCTGCTCCTGGTTGGTAGAACTTCACATTTCTCGATGCTCCCTGTCATTTATTGAGCAAACATGCATCAAGTGCCTGGTGTAGTTTCCTCCTAGAAGAATCAGAACTTAACCCCTGAACACCATTGCAATGAGCTCTTGGGTTCTGTCCCAACTTATTGGGTATAGATAAGTGTCGGTGCTGCTCCACTGTGCCTGGCTCGTCCTCTGCGGGGCCCTGTCCACTGCAGGGCAGGGTGTTGGCAGGCGGCCAGGCACAGCCATGTTCACACTTGGCTGCCCCCAGTGGACACTGCACAGTGATTCCCTGTAGACACTCCTAGCTATCATATTCCCCCGGTCCTCTTCCACGGAAGACCGTATGCCTGCCAGGCGGCTAAGATCCAGAACTATGGTGGGACTTGTGCCTGGCTGACAGGCTATGCAGTGAGTCCCACCGCTGGCTTCCCCAATGCTTTCATAACTTCTGGGTATTAAATAGGACATAGCTACAGAGATTTTCAGGTCAAAGTGACAATATAGAGCTAGCTAGGAGAAACATTTCCCACCAAATATATAACACAGGATGAACAAAAAGTCATAGCACATAGTTAGGAGAATTTTTTCACACTAAATATATAAAATAAGATGAACAAAAAGTAAATTATATATATATGTATAAGTGTATATGCATGTATGTGTATATATGTATATATTACACATATATGTATGTATCTCTATATGTAACTTCTACAATACCCCATGAATAGAAAGGATCATGATATTTGAAATGTGTTAGGAAATCAAAGACAGAGACACAGAGGAATTCAAGAATTGTCAAGCCCTTCCCCTGCTCCTAACCTGGTTCACTCATAAGCAATAGCAGAAGAAAGAAAGAAAAAGGACAAAAATCTATTAAAATATTACTAGGACTGTGCCCACCCACAATTTATAGAGAAGCAAACTAAAGCATTGGCTAGGTTGTCTGAGGTAAAAAGAAACGCTCCCAAATCGACCTCCCACCCTACTACCTGAGCAATGCACACACCCACACCCACACACATACACGCAGCTCTTGGTTAACTACAGTGTACAAGTACAGTATTGTGCAACTTACACTGACACTTTCCAAATTCTACCAGCATCTACATACTTCAATGTAAAGGCCTCACTGGCTATCAGCTGGAGTTCTCTAGCAGCTCTTAAAATACATCTGAACTCCCCATTTGACCATGTGGAAAGGCTGCCAATATCATCATTCAATAGTAAGTATTTTTTCCAATTATGCAGGCAGACATGATCTGATATTTGGAATGAATTTGTTAAATAGAATTGACTGATTGTTTTTATTGAAGTGAAATAAGCTAAATAACAGTAATATTTCAGAATTAGGTCAGTTCTTGCCAAAAAAGGATCTGTTGTTGTTTTTAGAGCCCAATCCCCGGGAGGGAACTAGACTTGTTCAAAGAAAAGGAGCCTGCTCTCCACCGATGTGGTCCCCTCCCTGTACCCCATGGCCAGCAGGGTGCGCACTTCCCACGTGAGCGTTTTGTTAGTCCACAGGGTAAACTGGATTCAACCGTTTTCTTTTACTTTCGGTGCCTATTAATATCATTGTAGCATGGGCGTTCCCTCCGGTCCCAACGGTATTCCTCAAGACACACAGATATAAACTTGCTTACCACAGCTTTGAAAAACTTTAGAGTTCCCATTTGACTTTGTTTTCTTCCTGTGGCTTTCCACTCTTAATAGAAACCTCTAAGCCAGAATCCAGAGCAGAATCAGAGGCACCTGTGTGGATAGGCAGTGAGGTAGGGAGCGATAAGAAAGTGCGGAGTGGAGAGAGGGAAGACACTGGGATGGGGAGTAACGGATTCAGGAAAGCAGAACTGGGATGGTTGTGGGAGGAAGCATACCAGTTGCCAGGACCAATAAATATGTGTCTTCCTCGCTTCCCTCTAGGGAAGGACTCCCTCTCTCAGGTATTTACACTTGCCACTGCTTGATGACTGAATATACTATTAAAATCAGTTACTCCTCTTAAATAAGTAGGGACAGTTTTTCCATCTTCTCCAGACCTTCTCCCAGAATTCCATGTCCAGCTTTGGGCAGTCAGGGTACTTAATAGACAAATATTAATACTATTCTGACATAGATTGATATTAAAAAATAGGAAGTTGGTTACCAAAAATTAAGAACTCACTCACTGGAAGGTACACTGCTAAGTTTTATAAAATGTGTATTTTTTTTAACGCAACAGCTCTATAAATATTTTCACTCCACTTTACATTTGAGAAACTGAGGCCCAAAGGGTTTAGGTGAGTTGGGTGGGATCGCACATAAAAACTGGCAGTTTGGGGGGATCAATGCAAATTCCCATATTGGGAGTATGGATGATTCCTAAGTTTTATGCTATGGATCTCTGTTAATAATTTTTTTTAATTTAAATTATAGGATCATTAAATTTTCTCTCCCTGGTCTTTCTTATTCTGGTGGCTATTGTACATATTGTACAACATTACTTTGTAGTTAATATTATTACTTTGTAGTTAATAATTTGTTTTTTGTGTTAGTTTCTGTGAGAAAGATTATTTCAACTAGTTTCTTTCATTTAATTTTATTGTGCATCTCATTCTTTGATATACATTATAATTAGCCATTCTGGAAAACACAAATGCTTATGATTTTTACAAAACCAGAGCTCTCCACTGTGGTACAATTCTAAAGTCAATTAGAAAATAGGGTAAACAATAATATTAAAAGAAAAATTCTTGGCCTTAGCTAGCTTAATCAGACGAATTGAATGTTTTAAAGTATCAGTGCTAAAAAAATAGTATAGCAATGAGGAGACTTTATTAATCATATTAACAAAGCAAATAATCTCAAAAATACTGTATTAACAGCAGTAATTAGATTTATGGGAAAAATGTATTCGAAATTTCAATAAAAAATTGTAGGAATATTGCCTGGCACTCTAACGGAAAGGAATTTAGATTATCATCCCATATCATAGAAAAGGTAAATTCTGATGGAATGCAGAATGGAATGTAAAAACAGATTTGCAAAAAACAGAACTGAATGTGTGTAAAATCAAAAGAGGAATATGATTAGGGAAATGCTTGGTTCTTTGTCCTAGACATTCTATAATTTAGAGAAATAAAAAAGAAAATGTCCAGCTTTTTGTACACAGGTGAAGTTAAAAACAAGTGTTCATCAAAAGCATATGGCTACAATTTATAGAAAATGAATAGGTCAATAATCAGAAATTATGAAATCATAAATAAATAATGTAAATGGCCAACATAAAAACTAGAGTGAATAACATAGCAGAATAAAATGAAACTTTATTAGAAAATTTGATTTAAAAAAACTGAAATTAATAAGCAAATATGTTACCATTGAAATTTACTATAAAGTAATATTAATTACAACACTGATAAATTACTATTGTACCCAAATAATTATTTAAACCAAATATCAAAAATGTTCATGCATTTTGAAAGTGATTTTAGGAAAGTAGAATTGCAAAAACATAAAAAATACACAAGATTTATATCCACATTCTCCTCGAGGTCCATCTTATTTCATTCTTCCATTAAGAAACAAGCTTCCCAAAATAATTTTCTGTACACAGTGTTCCTAATTCCCCTTCTTGTGTTTCCTCTTCAATCTACTGCCAAATGATGGTGTCTATTTTCAGGTCCACTGGGACAATTCACCTGTCTTAAAATCACTACTGTCTCTTGAAAACTCTTCTTCCCTTCATTCACGTTTCCCCCACTCTGCCCTATTTCTCCACCTCAATGCCCTTTGCAGTCTTTCCTTGTCTGTCCTACCTTTGAAAGTGGAGGGTCTGCAGGACAAAATTTAGGTCTTCATCTCATTGTCCCATCTATTTATTAATATAAGTGGCCATGTCCATTCCTATGGGCTCCTTACCAGACAGATAATAAAAAATTCCCAAATTAATACATTCACTTATAGCATTTGTTATTCATTCTAGACCCATATTCCCAACTGCTGGTAAGATTTCTGCACTTTCATGTCTCTCAGGCACTTTAGAAAGGACATATACTTTTTTCCCCTTCCCAGCATCCTTTGCCCCAAAGTTTCGATGTGAGAATATCCTTTTCCTTTTCTTCTCTTTGTAGCATTTACTGTCAGTGAAATTAGTACAATTTTTATGTTTCCTTTACTGTAAAACTAAAAGTTTCAATGCAGTAGGAATTGTGTTAGCTTCCTTCACCTGTATTTCTTGAGGGAAATCCCACAATTGGCCACTTACTCAATTTATGTACATAATGTGAATAGAATGAATAAATAAGTAAGTAAATATTACCACCAATTCTTCAATTTGGTTTAGAAAACTAGCACTTGGATTTTGTTTTTAGAAAAAAATTTTGAGAAATTTTCTTTGATGAGAATTTAATAAATAACAAAACACAATATTTAATAAAATGTAACAGTGATCATATTTTCTAATTTTAAAACAATGTAAAGGTAAACCCCAATTATATAAATGTAAATATTATAAATATAATAAGGTGCCAAAATAAATAAATATACAAACAACAAATAACATCAGGGCTATCATCACTTAGGGACCAATGCCCCTAAAGCTGAATGTTTTTAACATATACTTGCTTAATAGTCTGACAAAGTATTTGCTGAAATTAATACATTCAGTGACCAATTCATAAATGAGAGTCTTTTGCAATATCCAGTGTGTGCAAGTGTGATATGGCAGCTTAGTCAATGAGAACCATTTCAAGATGACCCCAGGTCTCCATCCTTGCTTCTCAACTTTTCTTGCAAGTTCGTTGATGAAGAGAAGGAGCTCATGACTTCCACTCTGACAGTTTCCCAAGCACAGTCACTGTAGTTCTTCTCTTGCAGGTAGAGATGAATTCTCCAGAAGTACCTCCTCAAGGCCAGTGTGGGATCCTCTGTCGCACTGGCAGAGTCTTCCTTGCCCATCACCTGCTGCAAGCAGGTCTCCAGGTGTTCCAGCTGTAGGTGAAGTCCAGTGTGCAGTTTGACCAGGAGAGTCGGGTTCCAGGCAGCAGAGGAGCACTCTGTGTGGAAGAGGTTGAAGATCTGCTGGAGCATCTCGTGAAGGACAGACACGGCCTGGGCCTTCTGCAACTGGCTGCCATTCACCATCTCCCGGGGGAATCTGAAGTCCTTTCTGTCCTCCAGACACAAGGAAGTGGATATTCTCCTCATTTGGTCCAGAAGCACAAAGATCTTCCTGCTAAGCCGACCTTGGCTCTGAGGCAGGTCACAGCCCAGAGACCCAACAGGGCCACAGCTGCACATCACCAAGGCCATCAGTAGGGGGAGCAGGAGGGCCATTGGGAAATAAGGATGCTGCTGACCTGGCTGAGCTGGGGTCTGGGTGAGGCTTGGAGACTTGGACTCTAGGTTCTCTGAAGACATCCTTTCTATGCATGGCTTTTAAATAGGGAACATAGTTTTCATTTTCCGAACATGTCTCTGTACTTTTACTTTCATTTTTTATTTTCATTTGTGTATTCTCCCTCCAGGGGTGGGGAACCTGTGGTCTTCTGGATCCTTGAGTGTGGCCTTTTGACTGAATTCAAATTTTACAGAACAAATCCTTTTAATAAAAGTAAACTTCAGATGTGTAAATACAAACGGATACTTATCAATTAAATGGAAAATGTTTTGGTGCTAAAGTCATAAGTATATCTACTACTGTATGTGTGTAAATGATCACACACACAGACACAAACTTTACATATTTAGATAGCTGTTCTCTGTTCTAGGCACAAATTTTTAGCACTTATCCTAGTTTCCATTTTTACCTTCCTTCCGTTGCGTAGGAAGTCAGGCCCCTTGGGTTTCTCTATTTGGTTAGGGCTTTACCAGACCATTTGTGGCAAATAAGCTCTTTAGAACAAGAAGGGAGATTTGTTTGCTGTTTAGTCACAAAGAAGATGATGATGATTAGTGAACAAGCTTCTCTCATGTTTTTTTTCCTTCTAGGAAACATTCGTGGAGGTCTATGTGGTTATGCTTCACTGGGGCCACAAGGTCAGGATTAATACAGAATTGACCTTTCTCCCCACCATTTGCTTACTGGGTCTATAGTGCTCCTCTGGCTGTGTCAACATCCTAGCAGAAATCCTGGTTCCTTTCAGGAGCATGTAGGAGTGGAGATTGTAATTCCCAGATAATTTATACTCACAGCACCACCTCACTCACAAGGTGGTCACCATATCTACTAATACCTTTTCCTCTAGCGTAACAAAGTGTCCTCAACCCAAACTCTTCCAGACTCCCTCCCTGAAGGCAGATTGGCCACATCCTGATGACTTTAGAACTCCTTTACTGAGGAGGGACTTGTTTCTTTGGCAGCAGAACAATTAACCTTCCAAGACTCTTGCCCTTGCCCCTAAACACTCTAGGACCCTAGCTCTCAGTGGTGACTTTCTCCTCACCTGACCCATGTCCCCAAGTATCTCAGATTCTGATAGTAAAAGTTTGTTTTATCTAAGGAGGTGTAGGGATTATCCAATTGCAATCATTTCACCTTCTTAGTCAAATAGTTTTTATTTTGTCAGATATGGTTGTTATTGTTCAATTCTTTTCCTTAAACTGTTGTTACCTTCAATGTTTCTCAGGTGGGCAAGGGGGACCCAGTGATGGCGTCTTTCATTAGAAGCTCGTATTACAGAAACTATTGACTTCCACTTGTCCATCCTGTCAGCGTGATTCTCCTGGGGCTCTTTGTTCCTCTGACTCACTCTGACAAGGCAGGGCAGTGAGGCCAGGCTATTACGTCAGGGAGAAATAGTCGTCTTTCCCTTAGTTGTTTGTGATTTTTCATTTAAAATTTATGAAACTTCTTTTCACATAGTGGTTTACTGGACAAGGTTTGTCTTACTGCTCCTGCATTACTTTCTCTAATTCGTGATGAAATATATTTTAAGGTAAAGGAGTCACCCATTTTTCTGCTGCTGGTTCATTCAACTTCAAGTTCATGATGTGCACTTTGGTTTTCTAGCAAATGACAGCCATGTGCCTGGTGTGGTCTCCTCCTAGGGGAGTCAGAACGTGGCAGCATCTAAACGGAGGCACCGATGAGCATCCGGATTCTTTACCAGCTCAGTCAGTGTAGACCGTAAGGGCAGAGATCGCTCCATTTACTCTGTTTCGGTGGCAGACTGGGTATCAGTGGGTTTTGACTCCTGCAGCTCATGAATCACATGATAGGAAGTGTCCAGGTGGGGTCATGTTCACACTCTCGCTCCTCAGGCTCGAAAACCTTGGCTGTTTCCAGCTGGCGCTGCATGGTGATCCCACGTCATGTCTCCCTGGGCACTGGGGTGCTGAACTCTGCCTCCCTGTGCCCCTTCTCAAATGGACTAGATATGCTTCGGCTGGGGTGGGGGTCAGGGGAGTAAAGTCTGACTCCTCGGCCAGACACAGACAGGTTGGGGAGCTCAGGACTCACAGCCCCCACTGCATCCCCTGCCTGGGTCTGTCCAGACCTGCTGCTTGGTTCCCCAACACAAGAATAATAACAAGTTAATAATTCAGGATATGAAAGAAGATATGGCTACAGAGATTTCCAGGGCAAGGTGACAGTAAAGAGCCAAATCATAGAACTTTTGCACCCTGAAAATGTAATTTTAAAAGTTAGATTATAAAAAAAAAGCAGTAACCAAAGAATAAAAGGGGTCACAAAAGCATTCGAAAAGCATTAGGCAATCATAAAGACAGAGCCTGGTTTATTAAAAATGTCCTTGTGGTCTTGCTCCTAAACTGGTTTCCCTACAAGGGATGAAGGAGGAAAAAATATGGAGGAAAAATTCCTTTAACATTAAATAAGGGCCCTCTATCTCATGCATAGGAGAGAGGGAAAGATTATCTCTAACCTGAGGCAGAGATTTGAGAGATCCCTGCTAAACTGAAACTTCTCCTTACTACCTGAGCAATTCACACTTGGGCAATTCACACACACTTCCTGATTAACGTCTTTAATTACAGTGTGGCACAGATTACCCCAATACCTCTCAACTACCCAAATGGATGGCCCACAGGATTCAGTTGGCAAACACTGCGTTCTCTGCAATTCCTTTGTTCATGTTCCGGCTCTAACCACTGAGTCAAGGTGGAAGTGATGCAAGCTCATTCGTTATTCAAAGTGAGAATGAGAATTTTGTCCTGATTGTAAAGTTAAGGGACGTGATCTATAATAGGGATAAATTTGTAAACCTGACAATGTACTCTAAAGAACGAGCTAATGCACCATCAAACGGGAGATTTTTTTTCCTGATTTGCCCCGCAATTTCACACCCGGATTGCAGGCTCTCTTGCATTCTGGTTTGGCACAGAACGTAGAAGGACTGATGAGTCAGGAGGCCCTGGAAGGCTGAGCAGGCTGGAGGCGACGGACGGACACATTCTGACCCTCTGTCTCCCCACATAGCTGCCCATTGCTCAAAGAGGACATGATCTACCTGAAGTTGGGAATATTTTCCCTTTCTAAGACACAAAAGTTAAGGAAATGGACTTATTACAGTACCAGGGTCAGTTCTTTATAGGAAGGAGCCTCTCTTTAGGTAGGAAGAAAAATCTGTCAGGGGACAGACTTCATAATCTGCATAAACAGGAAAGCATGACTGCTGTCTTTGCCCATCTTGGCCGGCAGGTGGCGCTCTTCCCCTGTAAATGCTTTATTAGCCCCGGAGAAATGGAACCTCCCTTTTATTTCCTTTTCCCTGCAGCTACTGTTACATCATTGTAATAGGAAAATTCCCTCATTTCCAGAAATATTTATCATAAGAAAAGAAAAAAGGCCTTTTATAGAAGAGTTTCTGAAAAACCACCACTTTCATTCAACTTCTGCTTTTAATCAGTGGCTTTATACACTTACGGGGAAGATGATGGGCAAATCTCAGGAGGGAACAGCAAACGGCTGTGTATGTGCAGTGCAGGTTCATGAGGAGAGAAGAGGAGGAAACTATCGTGATATGAGAGTGAGGGATGGGATCCAGAGAAACGAGGGAGGGGCAGGTGTGTCAGGTATGAGCATCAGCAAATGAATCCTATATACAGGCATGTTTCACTTCACCTTAGGAGGCTAACTTCTCTTCCAGATATTTCTGTAAGACAACTTTTTCTTACTGAATATGAAGATAAGACTAATATTCTATGTGAAGAGTGACTTTTTGGTCAGTCTTCTCCAGAACACATCCCAGAACACATCCCAGAGTTGCATTTTTATAGGAGTTACTGAAGAAGGGAAGGAAGAGTTCCCTATTATGATATTTGTATGTATAAGAAAATAATAACCATATTTTAATCCCTCACTCCACGGGAAATCCTCAAGTGTTTTAAAATTGTGCATCCTCAAGAGCCAGTGATTTTTATGAAATTGATGCTCTACATTATAGATGGAATATGTTTTAAACAGGAAGAGTATATCCATAATAATATGAAAAAATAAGAGAGTAATAATTCTTTGTATGCTTATCTCTACTAGAAAATGAAGTGAGTTTATAATTGTAATACTAAAAACAGTGTGATATGGGAGAAAATCAGGTAACCAGTATTTTGAGCCATATAATCTTTAAAGCTGTATTATCTGCAGTAATTAGATTTAGGATAGAAGATATATTTGATGTTAATATGGTGGAAAGAATTTTTCAGTAAATGGTTTCAGGATGATTAGTTGGCAATAAAGACAGAAATAAATATAAAGTCTCATCTCATACCACAGATAATAAAAAAATCTCAATGGAATGGAGAACTGACAGTAAGATCAGATTTCAAATAAAAAAGAGGAGGCCTGGGGTATAATTTTAAGCTCATTAGAAATAGCTAAACTACAAAAAAATGGTGACTATTTTTTAATGTACACAAATTTCTAGCTTCTTCCTGTGAAACAGGACATGGGTACAGAGACTTTCCTGACAAGGTGATGGAATGGAGCCCAATCTCAGGTTTTTCTCACCTAGAAACAAAAAATGTAGGAAATTTATGTAACAAATGTAAAGCACATCAACCACCTTCAAAGAATGGAAGAGGAAGGACATTTGAAGTGTGTTAGGACATCAGCTTGGGAGGGGCAGTGTCGTGGTTAATTTTGGGTGTCAACTTGGCTAGGACGGGATACCCAGATACATGGACAAACATTATTTGAGATGTTTCTGTGAAGGTATGTTTCAGATGAAATTAACCTCTAAATCAGTAGACTTTGAGTCCTCCATAATGTGGGTGAGCTTCATCCAATTAGGTGAGCAGTTGAATAGAAAAAGATTGACCTCCCCAGAGGAAGAGGGAATTCTGCCAGCTGACCACACGTGGACTCAAACTACACCTCTTCCCAGGGTCTCCAGCTTGCTGGCTGATTCTGTTTCTGTCAAGTTTCCACAATCATGTGAGAGGATTCCTTAAAATAAAGTTCAATCACCGTATCTATATATTTGTGGCTGTGTTTGTGTGTGTGCATGTATACACATATATATGTGCTGTCCAGAAAGTATCCAGCCATGTTATTTTTTATTGGTATTAACAATGGCTGGATGCTTTCCAGACAGCCCTCGTATAAATTTATATACACTTACACATCCTGTTAGTTCTGTTTTTCTGGAGAACCCTCACATATACAGGCTGGGAAGCCAAGCCTTGTCCACCTCCTACGTTTCTCCATCCTCCCCTTTGACAATGAGGAGAAGACTGCAAAGGACAAAATTTGTTGAAATTGATCCAAGGCCTTGGTGCACTCCCAGTTTGACAGCAGCAAATCCAGTATCGAGTGCGTAGGCTGAGGAAAAGTTTCAAGAGACTCCTCTGCATTTGCAGGACCTTAGTCCCTGCTACCTCAGCAATTCACACACACTTCCTGGTGAAATACCTTAATGAACATGCGGTGCTGATTATAGGAATGCCACTCAAATTATGTCTGAACTGATACATTTAATAAATGTATTTAATAAATAAACCTCACTAGCTGTCAGGGAACAATGATCTTATTCATTCACATTCCTTAGCTCTTTGCTACATAGGCAGAAATTTTACTATTGAGGTGTCAAGATGGTTATTCAAAGTGACAGTGAGAATATTCTTCTATCGTTAGTATTTGAGGTCTAATATTAGTAACGAATCTGTGAAACTAAGAAAGAACTGTTAAGAGTTGTTTAATGCACTGTTAAACAAGGATAGCTTTTTCTGGATGGTATTGTGTTTCATGCCCAGATTGGCAGCTCCACCTGTTCCCTGGAGCCCCACAGTATGGGAAGGGGGTGATCCTAGGGAGGGTACATTGGTCTGCACAGCAGGCTGTAGGAAGGCAGTAAGTCTCTCTGTTCCAATAACTGTCCATCCCGAGGATTCCATATCCTGCCTGAAGGCAGAATCTCATTCTCTTTGTAATAGTCCAACGGTAAGGAAAAAGGCTTATGACGACATAGAATCTGTTCTTGCTGAGGAGTCGCCTTTTCGCAGCAGGAAGAGAAATCCCCAGGAAGTGGTAAGGTTTCTGCAAAGATCTGAAACCAGCCCTCCAGTCTTAGTCACTGCCCTTGTCACACGTGGCCACCTGGGGGCTGTCTTCCCCTGGGAGGTTTTCAGAAGCCCCAACACAAGCCCCACTGGGTCCTGCTTTCTCTTTCCTTTTAGCTACAGCTACTATTACGTCATTCAACGGAAATCCAGGAAAAGCCCTTCTGCAGATGTTTCTGCAAAACCTAGAAATGTTATGTAACTTCTGCTTTCTACTTGTGGGGTTCTGCTCTTTAGGGAAACCTTGAAGCCTGAATGACAACACAATAGAAAATAGCTCTGTGAATGGACAGGAAGGTGAAGGGAGTGAATGACTAAGTCCTATGGAGAGTCTACCTTGAGAGGAAGGAAACCCAGGTGATACGGGAGTGTATCCTGGAATGCTAAGGATGAGGACGGGAATGTGCCAGGTGCTAGCATCAGTAAATAAACATCACGTGTTTGGGCACTTTGACCTAAATGCTTATTCCCTTGTCTCAGGTATTTATACAAGCCATCATTTTCTGACAGAGTATAAATAGGGCACTTCTTTGAAATGAGGAGTGACAATTTTTGAGCCTCTCTAAAATTTGTGACAGAATATTTTTTCTTAGGCTGTCTCCTTTGGAAGCCAGTTATTGAAGGGTAGGACACAGTCCCTAAGGATTTTATAAAAAGACAAATAATATTCTCATCTACAGCTGTTAATACATGAAGAAAAATAGGAAAATACCCACCATGTTTTACCTCCTTAGTTCATGAGGCTACTGTGTTAAGTGCTTTGAAATGCATGTGCTCATTTAAGATTCACAACAAGTATATAAATGTGTTGAATCCATTTTACTTATGAGATAACTGAGGCTCGGAGAGATTAAGTGGGCTTCTCAACATCACACATACATGCAAGCAGAATGGGATTTCAGTGTAAAGCTCTTTATTATTATTTACATCTGATGTTGTAAGTTTGGCATTCTGAATTTCTGTAATAATTGTTAAATCTCTTTTTACTTCTCAATTACACACTACTCTTTCTTGCTGTCTTTTCCTTGGTTCATGTTGTATTTTCACCTTGTTTTGACCAATTTTTTTCTTTGCCTTAATATTGAGAAAGAGATTCTCTGTTCCAGTTTCCCAATTTTATTTTATGAAGGAAGTTTGCCAGTTTTACTGATATTCAACATAGTATTAAAATAATGATCAATTATAATTATAAATAATTTAATATGTTATGATTTAAAAGAAATAAGATATTAAACATATTAATGTGATTTGCCAATATGTCAAAGACATAAAATCTATGTAGAGACGTACATATTTTGAAAAGGCAAAACTATGCAGGTAAAAAAATAAGCCACATTCTTTTCCAGGTTCAAATCTGTTTATCCCTCCATTTCAAAGGCAGACCTCTCGCAACTGGGTTCTGTGTACCTTATTACTCATTTCTCTTTTCTGATTCTCTCTTCTGCCTACTCCAATATGGCTTCTGCTGATTAATTTCCCCAAACCAGCTCTCACTGAGGTCACCGTACCATCTATTTTCCTGATGTAGTGGCTACTTCAATGTACATTTTCCACAGGTCCATTGATTTTTCTTCTAAGAACATTTATTTCCTTAAATACACTTTCATCACCATTCTCCCTCGTCCTTCTAATGTACGGTACTGCACCTCTGTTTCCAGAGTGGCTCTTCTCTCCTCCCCCTTTAAATGTGGGAGGTCCTCAGAATCAAGTTTAAATCCTTTTCTCCCTCAGCTGTCTCTCCCCACATGACCACCTCTATTTTGGGGCTTTCAATTGCCAGTTATGAACTTCCAGGCATTGTATTCCTTGCAAATTGCAAACTCATGTATCCAACTGGCAAGGGACATTTTCACTTAGATATTTAATAGTGAATGTATAAAGAATATCCCTGAAATATTTCCTGAAATACTTTAGTCTATCTTCTGCTGAGAAAATTTTATTATAGCATTTAACATAACTGATACGAACTAAGTATGATTATTGTTTTTAGTTTCCTTACCCTACAAAAATCAAAATTACAAGAGAGCAGGAACCGTATTTTTTATGCTCACCTCTATATTCCGACTATAACATACAACCTAGTTTAGAGAAAATCTCTTTCTGAATGTAAGAATGGTGGGTAAAGAATGAGTTATATTATCCATTCTTTAATTAGGTAATAAAATCAAGCTAGGTGTTTCATTTTAAAGAATAAACAAATACAAGAACTTTTCTATAGTAAAAATTTAATAAACAAAGCAAAACAATAAATTGTCTCTATATAGAGAACACATTTTACTATATCAACCATAGTGTAAAGATGCACATAATATTATATGAACAAAAATAATTTAAATCTTATAAATAGTTAAATAAATAAATATTTAAATACATAATAAATAGATTTATCAGCATGGTCATCTGTCATCCAGTAGTACCTGGAGAGTATGTCGCTTAACATTCCTGAAAATATTTGAAACACTTTGATTCAATTCATGCCATGGTTATAGCAAATAAGAGTTTTTGAATTTGCAGAACTCATGAAAGTGTGAGATGGTTTATTACTCAATATGAATCATTTTCATGTTGGATCAGTCTCATTCCTCTCTTTTTAATCTTGTTTGCAAGGTTGTTGATGAAGAGATAGATTTCATGATTTCTGCTCTGACAATCTCCCAGGCACAAGGGCTGTATTTCTTCTCTTTCAGGTAGAGAGTGATTCTTTGGAAGTATTTCCTCACAGCCAGGATGGAGTCCTCATTCATCAGGGCAGTCTCTTCCACTCCCACGTCCTGCATCAGACAGGCTTCCAGCTCATCCAGCTGCTGATAGAGTCCAGTGCAGAGTTTGTTCAGGAGGGTCTGATCCCAAGCATCAGATGAGTCCTTTGTGCTAAAGAGGTTGAAGATCTGCTGGATCATCTCATGGAGGACAGAGGCAGCTTGAGCCTTCTGGAACTGGTTGCCATCAAACTCGTCCTGGGGGAATCTGAAGTCATTTCTGTCCTCCAGACAGGAGAGAGGAGAGATTCTCCTCATTCGTGCCAGGAGTGTCAGGGCCCTCCTGTTACCCAGGCCATGGGTCTGAGGCAGATCACAGCCCAGAGAGCAGATGGACATGCAGCTGAGCCCCACCAGGGCCATGAGTACAGACAAGGGCAAGGCCATTGGGGATGTTGCAGATGCTGCTGGGCTGGCTGAGGTGGGTGACCCTGAGGCTTGGTCTCTAGGTTCTCTGAAGACCTTGCTATGTGCATAGGCCTTAAATAGGGAACATACTAGTTTCCATTTTCTTTATGTCCCCACATTACTTTCTGCTTCTGTTTTTGCTTTCTTTATGCACTT
>CAUYSK010014280.1:0-25317 GCA_963575035.1 Avahi laniger | reverse complement strand
ACTATGCTCTGCGAATTTTTAAATTTTTCTGTAGAAATGTGGTCTCAATATATTGCCCAGGCTGATCTTGAACTCCTGGCCTCAAGTGATCCTCCCACCTCAGCCTCCCAAAGTGCTAGGATTGTAGGCGTGAACCACTGTGCAAGGTTAGGAAATGATTTTTATTAAATCTCTGAATTGTGAATCTGTGAAATTTTTCCCCATCTGTGGATTAGAACTCTCTAATGGATTTACTGTTTCTTTTAATTTTAGAGGAATAATATCAATAAAGAACTTTGGAATATTAATAATAGGTAATATTTACTGAGCACCTACCTGTTATAATCCAGACAATGTGCTATGACGTTACACATTTTATGTCGTTTAATTCTGACTATGACTATTTGGTGATACTATTCCCAAATTCAGGTAGGGCAATTGGAGCTTAAGCAGAATAAATAAATTTTCCAAAGTTACAATAGCTAAGAAGTGGAGTAGATGGAATACAACTTGAGGTGGTCTGATTTCTAAACTCATGTTCTTAAATACTCTGCTTTATTTTCAGATGTTGATGTTACAGGAATACAGAATATTTTTATGACTTTTATCAATCTAATAGCAAATTACCTTCTGTAGAATTATTGATATGTTAAGCAAGTACATCCTTTTCACTTTCAAGTTGAGCTTTTTTTTAAACCTTTATATTAAAGAGAATTTCAGACAGATACAAAAGTAGATAATAATATAACAGTCCTTTATGTACCCATTACACAGCTTTGAACTCTTTCTGTAAGTGGTAAAATTACTGCTTGCTATGCTAACTAACCTTTATTGCAAAAAGGAAATAATTGTAGGCTAATTTTTGTAGTGTAAATACTAATAGCTTTGCAATTAAAAATTTTCAATAATGGATTTTATAAGTCATTACTGGGTAAATATTTCCTTTTAAGATAGACACACTCATGTTTTTAAAAGTAAACAATTCAGTGAAAACAACATGAGGAGTAGGAAGAGAAGAGAGGTGGAAATATTCTGTGGCTATTTTGGCATATGGAACAAACAACTATTAGTAGAAAGTAGCAAAGTGGAGCTGTGCGGTTGGGTTTGCTCATCCTGTTTCTTTAAAACCTTGTCTGTGGACTTCTATGGGTTTGCCAGAATCTATCAAGTGACCTATGAACTAATCTTTTTCTTTTAAAGACTTTTTTTTAGAGTAGTTTTAGGTTCACAGCAAAGTTGAGCAAAAAGTTCAGAGTTTTCTTATACTCTACCCACACACGTGCACAGCCTACCCCACTATCAACCTCCATCATCAGAGTGGTACATTGATTACAATTGAAGAACCGTTGATACATCACTTTCACGCAAAGCCCATAGTTTACATTAGGGTTCACTCTTGGTGTTGTACATTCTGTAGGTTTGGACAAATGTCTAAGCACATGTACCCATCACTAAAGTATCATAAAGAACACTTTCACTGCCTAAACAATTTGATCTAGTATTTAGTTTATAACATTTTCTTTTTGACAAGCATCAGTATTGTTTTTCCTGTATTTCTAATCATGTCATGGTTTTCAGTGACTTGTGGGGGTAACTGAGAACCAGTGCCCTGAATCTAGTCTGCAATTACTGTAACCTTTGTCCAATAGTGTGCAACAGAGCCGTGGTGGTTTGTGAACTGGAAGGAAATAGTAGTATGATCATGCTTTGTTCTTTTAGGCCATCTATAGAAATATTTTGTGTTACGCAGAGCATTTAAAACTTCGGGATTATTTGAAACTTCAGGTCCCTTGAATGGGATGTGATATTTTAAGCCATATATTTCTGTAATAGTCCTTAAATTCCCAGTGTCAAATGTATTTACAATAACTCTGGCTCCTGACAGAAACTTCTGTTTTTCTGCCTCTACTTCGGCCTCACACTTTTGTCCCACATTTCAGTGGTGAAACTTTGATTTATTTCTGGGAAAGTTGTCCTGGCTTTTTCTGCCTGGTTTCCACAAGAGCTCTGTAAGCTATACATAGCTAGACTATTTTCACTTTATTTGACAAATTGTTTATATTAAATAAATTTAGAATAATTTAGGCTACTAATGCCAGACTTGCTTTTCTTCTAGGCATCTGGACTCTAGTTTGCTAGAATCCCAGAAACTATGCATTTTGATTATTCCCATAACTTGTTTTTAAGGGTATAATATTTGACCCTTAAAATATTCATTGCCTTTGCTTTTCAAGAAAACTCAAAATCATGTCAATTAGAGCTATTTCCTTTGACTCCTTAAATCTGGAGTGTGTGAGCCCACGAGTTAGAGTAGGGTTCCTGACAATATTCTCCTTCCATTCTATAGCCCAGGTCACTATATGTGCATTGGAGTTGTAAGGATCCCAAACATTCTGTTCAGCTAGAGTTCTTGCTGCTGAACTAGGTGGATTTTACTCAGGTTTAACTTAAATAAGCTGCAGATTGCTTTTTGTACATTTTGTGGAACATTTATATGACTTTAAATGTTTTTCATTTTGAAGGGCTTGGGAAAGGCAGTGTGGAGCATCAGTTAAGAGCTCAGATGTTGGAGCTAGAAACCCAAACACCAGCTCTATCACTTAGAAGACAAGTAATTCTATTTTGCATAAATGAGGTATTAATAGCAAATTCAAAGCTGTAGTTAAGATTCATTGAAATAATGCATGCAAAATTCTTAGCCTGGCCTCATGATGTCTTTATAACAACTCCATGAGGAGGAAATTATTAGTCATAAGTTACAGATGAAAATCTGAGGCCCAGGTAAGTTGCCGTATGTGTGATACATCTAGGAAGTGACAGGACCCAGACTCAAAGTGAGACACCAACTTCCTGCAAAGTTGGCACTGTTTGGTTCAGGTGTCTGTAGGCACTCCAGCTTTAAGATCACAGCTTCATATCATTTATTGAAGTGTTTTCAAACTTTTTACATTAAATTTGTGTAACCTATTTTAAGTGAAAGTTTATAAAAAATACAATATAAAATTGAAATAAGTGGGAGTATTCCCCTTTACTCCCCATTGACATAGGTACTTCCCGCCTTTCTTCTGGGATCCTCCAAGGGGGTTCTATAGAATCAAGCATGAAACTGCCATTTCTACATCTGGGATGAAAATTCTGTCCAGCAACAAAGCATGTTGTTGGAAGTCCTAGTCTTCTCTGATGGAAAGGCTAATATGGTCTGGTTAGATTCCATGAACACTTCTGGATTCAATTTTGCTCTTGTAAGGTTAATTTGGATTATACTGTTGTGTCAAAGGACATACTCAGGAGCCAGGGAAAGACGCTTTTGTTTCTCTTCAGAGTATAGTTCAACGCTCTAACCATTCTGAGACTCTAATGTAATTCTCAAGGTGATAGCAGGACATTTGACTGGCTTTTGTTTAAGTTTTTTCTATCACAAAATCTCAAGTTCCAACAAGCTGAAATCTTTGCATTGTCTGGTTTGGAGGTTGTTAGAGTTTACTTGCTAACTTGCAATTTCAGAAATATTTTGTACAAAACTTCCCTCATCTGTTATTGTAACGTTCTTATTAACGTGCAAACTTTCACTAAGGGATCTCTGGCTTGGGTCCTAGCAGTCTGGAGGCAGTGAAATGTGTATTGCCAGGTATATATCATAGGACATTTCTATACAGCTGAGCAGAAAGGCAGACTCTCATGCAGAATCAAATGAAATACTAAAGAAATCCTGTAAGTCTCAAAGATCCTATCAAAATTCTTGGATGGAGTCCGTTAGACCTGGCAAATGGAAATACAGCTGCATTTCTGATGATATAAAAAAAAATACTCATTAAAATACTGGTGATGGCAAAACAAATTAAAAGTTTAATATCATTTTTGGTTATACAATATTTTTTAAAGTCTTTTAAAATATTTTATTTATTTACTTTTATTTCAAAATATTAAGGGTGTACAAATGTTTTAGGTTATTAATTACATGGATCATTTTTGTAGTGCTTGAATCCCGATTAAAGGTGTGCCTGTCACCCAAATAGTGTTCATAGTACCCGTTAGGTAGGTGTTTGCCCCTATCCTTCTCTCCCCTCCTCCTGGTTGATTTGTAGTGAGTTTTACTTCCCTTTGTGCACATGTGAGCTCATCAGTTAGTTCCAATTTAATGGTGAAGACATGTGATGTTTGTTTTTCCATTCTTGAGACACTTCATTTAGGCGAATGGTCTCCTATTCCATCCAATTTGTTGCAAAAGGTATTAATTCATCTTTTTTAATGGCTGAGTAGTACTCCATGGTGTACATAGGCCACGTTTTATTAATACACTCATGAATTGATGGGCACTTGGATTGATTGCACATCTTCGCAATTGTGAATTGTGCTGTAATCAACATTTGAATGCAGATGTCTTTTTGATGAAAAGTCTTTTTTTCCTTTGGCTAAATACCCAATAGTGGGATTGCTGAATCGAATGGTAGGTCTACTTATAGTTCTTTGAGGAATCTCCATACTCTTTTCCATTGAGGTTGTACTAATTTGCAGTCCCACCAACAGTGTATAAGTGTTCCTTTCTCTCTGAATCCATGGCATCATCTATTGTTTTGGGGGTTTTTGATAAATGCCATTTTAACTGGGGTAAGGTGATATCTCATTGTGGTTTTAATTTGCATTTCCCTGATGTTTAGTGACACTGAGCATTTTTTTATATGTTTGTTGTCCATTTGTCTTTCTTCTTTTGAGAAGCTTGTGTTCATGTCTTTTCCCCACTTTTTAATAGAGTTGTTTTTTTCTTGCTGATTTGCTAGAGTTCTTTGTAAATTCTGGTTATTAGACTTTTATTTGATGTATAGCTTGTGAATATTTTCTTCCATTCTTTAGGTTATGTGTTTGCTCTGTTGATTATTTCCTTAGCTGTGCAGAAGAAGCTTTTTAGTTTAACCAAATCTCATTTATTAATTTTTGTTGTTGCCATGATTGCCATTGGGGTCTTTTTCATAAATTGTTTGTGTAAGCCAGTATCTAGAAGAGTTACACCTACATTTTCTTCTAGAATTCTTATGGTTTAATTCCTTAGATCTATGTCTTTTGTCCATCTTGAATTAATTTTTGTGAGTGATGAGAGGTAGGGGTCCTGCATTCTTCTGCATGTGGCTATTGAATTTTCTCAGCATCATATGTTCCATCTGTGCCTAAGTTGTTGAGGGTTTTTATCATGAAAGGGTGCTGGATTTTGTCAAATGCTTTTTCTGCATCTATTGAGAGGATCATATGGTCTTGGGTTTTGTTTTTGTTTACGTGGTGAATTGCATTTATTGATTTACTTATGTTGAACCATCCTTGCATCCCACTTGGTCATAGTGGATTATTTTTTTTATGTGCTGTTGAATTCATACACCAGGACAAATTACAAATGTTTCAGAGAAGTGACTATAAAAATGAAACCATACAAGTACCAGAAGAAAACTAGAGTTTCTAATATTAACCAAAATTAGAAGCATAAAAAAACTGATAAATTTAACTACATAAAAGATCTTTATCATAGTAAAAAATACCATACGCAAATAAAAAATGAATGACAACTGAGAAAAATATATTAGTCATTTCAGAGACAAAGGGCTAATAAATCTAACACATAAAAAGAAGAAAATAAACAGAACCTAGTAGAAAAATGGGCAAAAGATATAAAAACTTTACGGAATAATAATGCAAAATTCTTTATACCTTCAAAACATATTAAACTTTGTATTGCTCAAAAGAAATGCATACTAAAATTACACTGAGGTGTCATTTCTCAATTATCAAATTGACAAAATTGCAAGTGTTTATAATGTGGTGTAGGTGAAGTGTGGGGAATGCAAAATGGTCCAGCTACCATGGAGGGGAACTTGACATTACCTAGCAAAACTACATACATATTTCTTTCAATCAACAGTCCCACTTTAAGGAATCTATCGTGAAGATACATTGGTAAAAATATGACATGTCAAGGGAGTGGGAAAGATTGAAGTCAACTTAAATGGCCTTCAGTAGGGTGCTGGTTGAATAAATTATGGTACATATATGTAGTGGATCAGTAACTATATTAAAATAATGCTCTGTAATAAGTCACCACAAAAACCTTAGCTGAAGGTAGAGTTTTAAGGAATGCATGTGTCATATTATAGCAGAAACACACACACATATGGAAGATATAGTGCATATCCTTCATTTCACACAAATAACACACTATACACATTTCTTTGCTCCTTGCCATTTCACTTAACAGTATATATTAAAGATCATTTTATATTGGTATATAAAAACTTCCCTATTTTTTTGTGGCTGCAATGCTATTCCATGGTATGAGTATACCATTATTTATTTATTTATTTTTTACCATTATTTATTAAACCAATCTCTTATTGAAGAACATTTAAGTTACTTTCAATACTTTATTATTAAAAATGCTGTAATGCATTACTATGTGTGTATATACACAAACACACATAATTTTGCACATACTGAATATATTCTAGGCTACCTCCTTAAAAATAAAAATTTTCAGCACATTTGAAATTCCTCTTTCATCCAGCACTTCAGTGTTGACTCTTGTTTAGATTTCACATGCAATAATGCATTAATTCTTTGAAGAATACCTTCTTGGCTTTTTTTTTTAAAGATAGCATAAAGATGCAGTAGAGATTTAGAACAGTGTTTTTTGTTGTCTGTTTGCAAAATTACCTGTGACCAGTAAATAGAAAAAACCATGATCTATAAATGGAAAAATATGCAATTATATTTTATCATGTATTTCTGTTAGTCCACGGACTGAAACAGCAATGTACTTTATTACAATGGGTGAATATTTGAAGAGAACCAATCAATTTGCATAGTAAATCAATCTACATGATATTGCATAACAGCCAATAACAAAGTTACAAAGCCAGACTTCATACTTCGAGAAACAAAATGCAGACAAAATAGTTACTGCAAGTGAAACTTCTGGCCAGAATTTCCACATGAGATATAGGTAGCATGGATGAGATGGAAATTTTAAGGAATTTTTTAGTGTTGTTTTTTTTTTTTTCTCTTGTTTTGCCAAAGGAAGACTTATGATGGCTTGGGTGAGATTTAAGGAACTAATACATTTAAAGAAATAGATTAGATGTTGGCAACTATTATGAAGAAAGGAAAGTGGTTTACAGCATGGGAAATATCTTGGAAGGTTATGCAGATTTGGAAGGTTAGACAAGAAAGTAATCAAGATTCAGAGGATGCCATGAACGACACAGGAAGAAAAGAAGGCAAGAGCAGTATGAGAACACAGACTCTGAAAACTGAAGTGTAGTCTGATGGCCGAGAATCATCATAAATAAGCTTCCCCTTATTTTCCTTAATCAATGTGTATCTGTATATATGTTTGTATATTTTTGATTCGTTCATTCCTTCAGACAACTGAGGAATACTTCGCACTTGAATATAGAATACACATGTTTTGCAGCACCTTTGCTCCATGTTGTATGTTTGTTTTCTCTTCAGTACACATAATTTTTAAGCTGTACTTCCCTTTTCCACTCAATAGTCTTTCCTATTCTTTAAAGCCATGAACTTGATTGTTTTCCATTCTCACTGCCTCAACCTCCCATACAAAGACTCTTTGATTTTCTCATTTATGGAAGGTTCTTGCTGTCAAATTTTAACACACTTCCACACAATAAGCAGTTGTGTAGTATTGGCAAATGCCCATGCATCTAGTTCTAAAGAAATGTACCCTCACTGTGTATCTCATATTTCCTCTTGACCTGACCTTTCCCTTTGACCTGGCTGAGTGTGCTGGCAGTTCCAAGTTCCTTCTACTTGTGAGCCAAATGAGTGAAAAGGCATCAATGTCAACCCACCTTCCCCTAACACACACACACAAACACAGGCACACACACACAAATCCTTGGGGGAAGTTACCATGTCGACATTTTTGAGGGGATGGTTATAAAGGTAGTGTGAGGAAATTGGAGAGTAATACTGGGAATTAGTAGATCTTACAGGACAAATTGCTTGATTCAGGTGGTAAGCTGCTTGCTCTTCCCATGTTCTGAGTAGGTGACATATGTATTCACTTCTTTCCTTTTCATGTGGCAAGTGTCTGTGTGTATAAACAGAGGAGAGAATAGTCCACATTTGCTCTGCTTCTGGTCCTGTGATACAGGCTGATTTATATTGCTGAGAACCGGAAAAGTCTGGAGCCATTGTTTGCTGACACAGACCATGGAGTTCAGGGGGGAAATAGGGAAGCCAAATGTGCCCCAAAATGGAGGTGGTGCAGCTTCCACCAGCCCACCATGTCAGCCAAACTGATTTAAAAACTTATTCATCTACGCAGACCTACAGATACAGAGCCTTCTCCAGTTTTTCTCATCATCAGCATCTTCAAAAAACAAAGTTCCTTTTAGCAGTCCAACACTGTATTAGTTTTCTGCCAGGGAGAATACTTTTCTTGCCTTCTGTGGCGGTCTTTTCTCTTTAGTTAACCATAGATTACTTTTCCCATAGTGCTGCCTGGAATATCGCTGACCTATGGGGAGTTTAATTTTAACCATCACTTTACATTCCTTTCTTTCTCCCTTCAATACAAATTGAAAGTCTGTTTGCTAAACACTAACTACACCAGGTACCAAGAATACAGTCGTGAAAATGTAACACCAGGAAGGAAAGAAAGATATTTTAAAAATTGGTGATTTACAGTTGTCATATGTGCCACAAAGGGGAAGTACAATATAATATATGTGTATAACGGGAAGAACTAAACCACCTGTGGAAGTGACACTTAAAAGGAGACTTGGAGAGTGAGTAGGAAATACTGAGACAAAAAGTGTGACGGTAGGGGCGGAGTTTGTGGGAGATTTTTTAGGTAGAGAGAATAGAATGTGCAAAGGCCCTCAGACCTAGTGGAGCAGGATTAATTGAAAAAATCCTCAAAAGAGTAATGAGGCCTGAACTCAGAGTGAATGGAGTGAGTCTGAGATATTTTATAGAGGCCAGATAGACCAGGGCCTTGTAGTCAGTTTAAGAATTTAAGATTATTCCTACTGTAACAGGGTGAGTTTTACAGTTCATCTTATTATAGTAGGGTGCCTGTGACATGAAACTAAAGAAAATAGACACAAAGCACACAGAGATTTAAGAGATAAACTGTTGTTCTAATCTTGCCAACAATTTATTTCTAAAAGCAAAATCATTAATTTATCTTCTTTGTTTTGGGAAGACCTGTTTTGTGTCTCAATTGCGGTTCTATAAAACAAATTGGAACCTGCTCTTCTGGGGGAAGTGTAATGGGAGATAATTTTGGTGGTGAATCACCTCATTCTTGCTCTGTAGAGAGCTGTGCTGGGTCTCCTCAATGACCACAGACCTGTAGAACTTCAAGACTGGAGAATGAGAAATTGACCCACTTTTCATAGAAGCCACAAGACTTTCTGTGAAAAAGCAGATTATCATCCTCACGGAGTTCAAAATTATTCCGTATCTGATAATTAGGGTAGTCCTGACTTGAGGACATCTAGTAGGAACGAGTGCTTTTCTCCCATCCTCCCCAAAGAAGCTATCAGAGATGCACAGTTAGGGTCTGGTCAGTAGAAAACGGAAGGCATTGTATGCATTCTGAATATGGAGGGTTTCAATACAGGAAAATAGAGGCTTATATAACTGCAGAATGAACCGTGGCAGCAAAGGGCAGGCTGCACTTACGATTTTTCTTACAGCAGTTATTTGGGTGATTGTCAAAGAAGCTTAAGTGGAAGTTACTTTGATCCTCACGTCAGCAATATATGTCTGCAACTGCCTGCTACGCTCTCTCTAGAGAGTAACAGCCTTTCCTTTTCTTCTGCCTTCAAGATCTTCTGCAAATGCCTTTCCCTGGCAGACTCTAACCTGAAACCACAGAAAAAAGTGGATTCTGGAAATGTGTTTCCTGGTTTCTCTTACGTGATGCATAGGAAACCTTTGACAAGAATGGTACTGATGTCAGATTGACAATGGGACTATTAGCACAGTTAGTGATCCTGGTTCAAATAGCAAAGCCTCGGCTGTTGTGAGGGAAAGAAAGTTCCCCGCATAACAGACTGCTGCTCTGAGAGTGTGGATGTTCCTTAAGACTTCCTGTGTTAGACAGGGTTCTCCAGAGAAACAGAATCAATAAGATGTGTAGCTATAGATACTGATATATCTATACTTAGACACACATACACACACAGATTGATTATAAAAAACTGGCTCATGTGATTATGGAAGCCGGCAAGTCCAAAATCTGCAAGGTGGGCCTGCAGAGGAAGATGATGTCGTGGTTCAAGTCCAAAAGCTGTATTTGCTGGCAGCGTTCCCTCTTGCTCAGGGGATGTTAGTCTTTTGTTCAATTCGGGCTTTCAGCTGATGGATAAAGCCCACTCACCTTATGGAGAACAATCTGCTTTACTCAAAGTCCATTGATTTAAATGTTAATCTCATCTAAAAATACCCTCACAGAAACATCCACAGTAAAGTTTGACCAAATATCTGGATACTGTAGCCCACCCAAGTTGATGCATATAATTAACCATCATACTTCTCCTTCCTTCTTCATACCTGAGAAGTTATACTGCCTCTAGACAGTGTTTTGAAATAAAATTTTATATTAATATGCCCCAAGTTAAAAATTAATGATCTTTTAATGTATATATGGTTCAGTCTGGCCCTTTTAAATCAAAGAATGTGATATTAATTATTTGTTCCCTTTCCTTTAGATTTAGGAAAGAATAGAGGCATCTCTTTAAGCCATACTCTCTTAATATTTTATCATTCAATCATTAATTCATTCATTTTTCTAGTCTTGCAACATGTATTTATTGAAGATATAGGCACTGAGGATAATGCAGTGATATGCATAAAAGATCAAGTCCAGAAAATAAGACCGTAAGCTATAGAGCAACACAGGCATTTTGCTGTAATTGTAAAAACAAATAAAGGAAAATGCAAGTATAAAAGGCATTAGATTTACAAGCCTATAAGAAATGATCCAAAATTTTTATAAAGAGGGAAATTTTACAAGCAAATTAAACAAATGTCAGTTTACAAGTGTTATAAAATTTGCAAATCATAATGTCTTGCATGTATGTTCCTGAAAAATTGAAGAAGATGAGTGAGGACAATTGTTCATTCAAACAATTTTTACGTTTATTTTTGGGAACCAAATACTTAGTGAAGAACACACAGACTCTAACACATATTTAATGACCCTTTCATTGGGACTTCAGTCTTCTTTCTTTAACATTCTGATCTTATCACTGTTGTCTTGCCAACTACTATACTTTTCAGGAGGATAACTGCTGCAATCAATGGAGGATCATTATGTTGAGAAGTAGCTAAGAGGCCTTGTAACAGAGCACGTTTTATGGTATCATTGCCAGTGTTATGAGTGTGAATAAAATGAAAACAAAACTGTGGTAGGTAGAATTCTAAGATAATGCCCAATGACATTTCCTTCATCTGATCCTCTCCCCTTTGAATGTGGATGAAACTTGTGAATATAATGAGATAATCGCTCCTGTGATTCCATTATACTATATGACAAAAGGGAGATTATATTGGGTGTGCTTGACCTAATCAGGCAAGCCCTGTAAGAGCAGAGTCTTCTCTGGCTGGTACCAGAAAGAAAGTCAGAATTTCAAGCAGCAGAGACATAGTCCCTCTGGATTTAAGGAAGAAAATGGCGAATCATGAAGAAGGCTACTTGGTAGGGAATGGGAGATGGCTTCTAGGATCTGATTGACCGTCAGCAAGTAAACAGGGACCCCCACTCACAAAATCTCCAGGAACTAAATTCTGCCAACAGTTAGAATGAGCTTAGAAGTAGATTTTTTTTTTTTTCTCAAGAGCTTCTAGTTGGAGGCTCAGCTCAACTCACTTTGATTTCTGCCTGTGGTAGGTACCCTGAGCAGAGAATCCAACCACACTGTGCCAGACTTCTGACCAGGAGAACTGTGAGCCAATAAATGGTGTTGTTTTAAGCTGCTAAGTTAGTGTATTTGTTGTGCAGCAAAAGAAAATTAACAGAAAAAAACCCCAAAATAATCTTTATTCAACTATTATTTCTTTTGGATGTGATATTGTGCTGAGGCTGTTCCTGAGGTGCCCTTGCCCTAGTCAGCTCACGTCAGGTAATGGAGGACTCTGAGCTCAGTGGGAGGAGACACAGCTGGGAGGAGACTCCTATAGTGCAAAGTGGTTTCTTTAGGTGATGCCCATTGCAAACCTTGCAAAATCTAGGACCAGCTTAAAGAAGGATATTTTCCCCATACATTTTGTGAATGTGGTTGAGTATATTTGGGTTCACTACTTTTTATCATTTGGAACATGGGGTTTAGAATATTCAGCTAATTTATTTGTCATTCTAGGACTTGATATTATAGCCATCCCCCCCTTATCTACTGCTTCACTTTCTGCAGTTTCAGTTACCTGTGGTCAACCACTGTCTGAAAATATTAAGCGGAAGATTCCAGAAATGGAATTCAATTCATAAATTTCAAATTATGTGCTGTTCTGAGTGGCATGATAAAACCTCATGCTAGGTGGGATGTGAATCATCCCTTTGTCCAGCGTATCCATGCTTTTTGTGTTATCTGCCCATCAGTCACTTAGTAGACATCTCAGTTATCAGATTGAAAAAGCATAATAAATAGGGTTTGGTACTGTCCCAGGTTTTAGGCATCCACTGGTGGTCTTAGAACAGTCTTCGAATAAGTAGAGACTACTGTACTTCATGCTTTGACTTAAAGCAACTTTAAGTATGTGACTCAGTCACTTTATAATGTTCAGTTCAGAGTTGCTGAGAGCTAATTCATTTTTTTGGGTAAAATATTTCGCTTTTTAACTGGGGATTCATAAACAATTTTTAAAATCTTTTAATAAGTTTACTGTCATAGTTTGAATAATCAGAGCTCAAACAGTCCAAATGTGTAAAGTTAAACACTTCCTGAGAAAAATATAAAATGCAGATTTAGATTTGTACGTTATCCTTTAATCATGTAATTTAAAATAATGGTGCCCTCCTTCATTTTATCCTCTGGGGGAATGAGGCTTTGTGTCAAGGATTATGGCTTATCAAGTAGTGCACTGGCTGGATTCAGCCTCAGCTCATTCTCCTGCAAAAGGGCTTCTTCCTGGTCCCTTTTTGCATCATATAACTTGTATGGAGCATCACGTACCAGGGAAGTGCAACTCCAGTAAATGTAAAAATCACAAAACGAAGAGGAAGGCTTATGTTATAAAAGCTAATGGCAATTCATACTTCCTTGGAAGTCTACTAATATTATTTTCCAAGCCAAATACTGAAAGTAGAATGATCATTAGGGTTTATGATTAATAAAGTGTGGAAATACGTACTTCAGAAAAAAAAAGTGAGAGTAAAATTCGGAGAGTAAAGATGGGTGAATGGGGTATAGAGCAGGGATCAGCAAACTTTTTGTTAAAGGACCAAAGAGTAAGTATTTTAGGTTTTGTGGACCTTAACTCTCCTTGTTGCAACTACTAAACTCTGCCCAAAAGCAGATATAGAAAATACGTAAGTGAATGGGCATGGCTGTGTTCCCATAAAACTTTATTTACTAAAACAGGAGTGGGGGTATGGGGTTGCGCAGAGTACGGTTTGCAGTATAGAGTATTGAGAAAAGGGAGGGGGTTCTCTGAGATATTTGGTTGGTGTGAATCTCACCAGAAAGAGCTCTAAATCTGAGTAACAAGGGTTCATAAATGACACGACAGATATATCCCATACAGAATGAAAAACAGGATTAGGATAACCAATTTACAGTTATAGATCTACAAACACCAGGAATGAAAGTTTTGTCAGGCACGTATTTCTCTGTTAAATCTCCTGTAATATATACACTTGAAGAGACTAAAAAATGGGCCAATATCCTATATTTCACATAAAATGTTACTCTTTAATCTTATCTTGTAGTGCTCAATTTAAACAATCTGTATGGATGTGTGTAATGAGTCCCTGGGTCAAGGTGAATTGTATCCCCTTTCCTTCATAGCAACTGGCTGATATCATATCAGTACTGATGTTTCTCGTGGCTGGCCTCACTAATGGAACTCAGATGGTTTGTTCAGATAAGTAATTCTTTAGAGACAACTGTAAGCAAAATACTTGAAGAGATATGAGAAAGGACAACAATTAGACTATAAAAATAGACTTTTTTTTTTTTATGGAAAGAACTTCAGTGTCCCAGGAATTTACACATTTCTTAAGTATCCAGATGCCTTATTCCATAGCATAAATAAAGAGATATTTTGCTCTTTGAGAGCAAATTGCCCTAAGTTATCAAACTCTCAAATCTTGAGAAGAATCAGTTGTGAAAAGATACATACTATTGTGTGTATATTCTTAGTGTATTCTCAAGATGAAGATAGACTGCTTTGGCAAAGTCTTTAAAAGGAATTACGTTGACTAGGTAGGTGCTGATAGTTTCTTGGGAAACTGGACGCCTGAGCCTGGTGTTTTGTGCAGGGAACAGAATTCCTTTGGCCACACCAGCCCTCCCGCATTGTTTATTGTAGTCTGTAACCTCTCCTTTCACCAAAGGGGGGACATTTATGAAGGAGTTCACACAGCTGTTCTGATTTCTTAAGGCAACTAAGGCCAGCTGGAATTTTCACTGTAACACATTATTTTGTAAGATGTTTATATTCCAGTGAAAAGTAGCAGTTAAGAGACCTGAGAAGGCAGGGCTTAGATTTTGATTGTCATTTACCACTGCTAGAAAGAAATGAAAACAAGTTCTAGTGAGGCCAGACCTCAATAAAAACAAATCTGTCTCTTCCCATAGCACATTGATGAAAAGAGTGCTCAAAGATTTAAGAATTTTCTGAATTCTCTTGACTCTTTACTGCTAATTAGCACCATGACTATTATTTAACAATGTACAAGTTATTTTGATACTTGCTTTGACTTGTTTTTAATAGTCTAATTTCCCATGGCACCTTTCACTTTTATATTTGCTGCTAACAAATATACAAACTGTGAACAAGGCTGGATTTGTTTATTTATAAAACCAAGTTATGTTTGAAGTTCATTTCTGGGCAGTCAGAGATAGGAAGTAAGTACTACCTTCCTTCTAATGCCATTTTGAAACTTTATGAAAAAAATTAATGTGGTAGAAAATTGGTTTGGGAATGCAGTGGTTAAAATTCTGAATCTTCCTCTGTGCATGCAGCTAGATGGATTTTCCTGTGCTGATTTTGGGGGTAGAGATGGTATATTTCTATAGGGTTGGAATCCAACAGTTGCTTCCATAATTTCTTGTCTTTGTGCTTTCTGGAACCAGTAGCCCAGAAGACAGTGTACCATTGAGAGAGCGAGCAAGGATGGAGTTTATGAATAGTCAATGCCTTTATTTATTTCTTCATTATCTCTAATTTTGATTCAAATATTATGGGAGAAAAGGGTGAATGCAATGTGTCAGTGAGAAGAGAACTATAATTTTATCATTTACTTGAAAAGACGTTATTCTCAGCAGCATAGAGATTTGTTAGCGAAATATTAGAACATTAATTCAGGTCTGTGAGATTAATCTGTTCCTTGTTGAAGAATCACCCTCGTGGCTGCTAGACCTAGAGCTTTGCTGTTCCAAGTAAATCACTGATTTATACTAGATCTTGAGATGTAAGGATGATCTAGCATAAAATGGTATGAATACAGGTTTTTGTTATTTACTTTGTAGTAGAAATATTATATTTGTTAAGAGTTGGGAAAGGGAAACCTTTTTGTTCAGATTTCCTCAGCTTATTTGCTGCTACGGATTTTTTTTTTTTTTTTGGTTCAGCAAAGATGAATTCCTTTAGGCCCTGTGACTAACTTCTCTAGATCCAGAGATTATCTAATGAGTTCCTTAGAAAACTTCGGAACAAAATTAATCCAAGACTTACTGAATGACTAATGTAATCTATATCTCTAGGGAAATAAGCTGGCTCTAGTTTACTGGTTGGTTGCAAAAAGTTCTGGCAATGACCAGAAATTAGGATAAACATCTATTAAGAAAAAATCCCATCAGATCCAGATTCCCTGGATGTAGATTTAAAAAAAATAAAAAACCATCAGGGGCTCTTGGTGTCCATATGACATAGCTCGGCTTAATTTTTTTTTCAAAAGATATGTCATTGCATTCTTGGTCATCACAATTTATCTGTTGATAAAATTCACCATTCGTATTCATAAAAATATGATCTATAAAATTTAAGACATAGACTGACTGAACCTTTGTCCTGTAAAAGCTTTTAATGAATACTTTTTGAAAGAGTGATAAAAGAAATCTCAGGAATGTGTGTTTAGACCATGAGTTGTGAAAACATGTGTAACCATGAAGAATATTATTGGAAGAAAAGAAAAAGATTCATCTGTTTCAAACTGTAATGCATTAGATGAAATTCAGTCTTTTCTCCAGAAGCATTTTAAATAGTCATAGGACATTTTTTCCATCATTTTTATACTTGTGCTGAGATAATGCCTCAAATGTTTTAAAAGAACAGAGAAATTCTATGGAAAAAAATGAACTGCATCTTCACTCTGTTTCTAAATCCTAAATGATCATAACTCATAGTATTGGCCAGAATTTTGTTTTTTTAAAATTATCCCCTGCACTCATATTGATGATTTGATGTAATAGTTCTTAATCTCATACATGTATATACCATGTGTGTATATGTGTTTGTGCGTGACTTGAATGTGTGAATCAGGTCTTTTGTGCTTTGCGAGTTTAATTTGGAATCCAATTCCAAATGTTTATCTTCAAGGCCTAGAATAATAGACTTTGTGAATGTACCCATAGCTTAACTCAAGCCCTGGGACAGGTTGTGAGTAGGTGAACTTCATCTTCATTGAACTTGTCTCTCTTTCCAAGACTTTCCGTCTGCAGGGGTTTTGCTACCTGAAAGTTCTGCCCCTGGCTGGGGAAAGTATAGTAAGCCACACAGAAGAGGACTGTCCTGAGTCTTTTGTATTTTGGAGAGTGGTTTCTGAACTGACTTTTAACTTCCTGTACTTATTTTCTCTCTGTATTCTGAATTAATTTCTCTCTCTTTCTCTCCCCTTCCCTCCATCTCTTTCTCTTTCCCTCTTTCTTTTACTGTGTGTATTTTTTATAGCATGTGAATTTTCATGCAAATACATACAAAGAAAGAATATAAAATTCTCCCTTCATCCCTCCCTGCCCTCCAATTCCCATTTCCCTCCTAGCACTGCTATTTACATTTTAGTGTGTATTTTTTTAGTCTTTAATACACATATTTTTTTAAAAAAATAAATGTACTTTGATTTCCATTTCACTCTCTTTTTATTTCATAAATATTCTTATCTTTTTTTCAGAAATATTACCATTTTAAAAGTTTAACATGTTAATCTAGCAACCAGAGGCGATACAGCCCTTAGCATACAGAAATAGATTTTTGAGTTTCAGATGTCTCCACTTGCCAAACTTCTCATGTAAAACTCTCACTACAGTTTATGTTCTGGGAGACTATACTGGGTTAAATGGTGTTCCTCAAAAAGGGATGTCCATGATATAATTTCCAGAACCTGTCAATGGTACCTTTTTCTGGAAAAAGGGTCTTTGCAGAGGTAATTAAATGAAAGGTCTTGAGATGAGGAAATCATCCTGGACTATCTGAGTGGGTCCTAAGTTCAGTGAGAAGTATCTTTATAAGATAGACACTCAGAGGAGAAGGCAATCTGAAGACAAAGGCAGGTGTGGCCACAAGCCAAGGAAGTCAAAGAAATCTGGTTGCCACCAGAAGGTGGAAGAGACAAGGAAGGATTCTCCCTAGAGCCACTGGAGGGAGTATGGCTCAGCTGACATTTTGAATTTGGACTTCTGGCTTCCAGACTACAAGAGAGTAAATAAATTTGTTGCTTTAAGCCACCCAGTTTGTGGTATTTTGTAACAGCATCTGCAGGAAACTAATACAACACCAAAAACTAAAATACTATGCTATCATAATCCAGAAATAGAAGAAAATTAAACAAAATTTGACTTAAAAATTAATTCACAAAATTCATTCTTGAATAAACAACATATAACTTTTCTTGTTATAAAATAATATCCCAAGAATTATAATTCTACCAAACTTTTGTTTAAACAGTTGTATAATTACTTGACTAAGTATTGAAACTCGAAGATGTGTTTCTGCTATTAATAAGAGAGACTTATTAAATAGCAATAACAGAATACCAAATTAATTATCTAAGCCTTAAAGATAAACATTTTGAACTGGATTCCAACTCAACATAAATTGGAAGTGATTTATTAATAAGATTTATATTTATATAATGTATACTTAAAAACACTACCTTAAGAATTATAATTCTATCAAGTTTCCATTTAAGCCATTGTATATTCACTTAACTAATACCAATAATACTAAAAGAAAAATAAATCAAAATTACTTTGGAAGAGACACAAAAGAATATCTTCCTGTGGTCCTGGATCTTCAGAAGTAGGCTCATTGGAAGGCTGGATCAATTGTGAAGGTAACTTACTTCTATTTTCAGGTTGTGGGACAGAAGACAAAATCTAGTTGCCAGTGGAGATTGTGCTAGGGTAGGGAAGTTACTTGGTGGTGAGGATTCTTGGGAAGGTCCATACGGCTTTCCAGGGGAAGAGGAAGGACAGGAGGTTTTCTTCCGAGAAATTGTCCCCTGGCATTCTCTGCAACGCCTGACCTCTGACTGAAGGATGTAATGGAGGTCCAGAGTCTGGGCCAGCTGTGTGCCATTCAGGTGGGTGTGTTGAATTAAGCATGCTTAAATGACCAAGATTATCTGTGATGTCATTTCTACTGGATTTCATTTCCGAAGGTGGAAAACCTCTGTGATATCAAAAGGAAGTATAATAAAACTTATGAGTCCTGAGATTCTGGCAGTACATGCAGCACCAGGACAAATTCTGTATTGCAACTGCAGAGAAATTACTGGATTAGGATAGAGTTGGCTTGATGGAGGAATTCTTTTCTTGTGATCCTGCTCCCATGAGGGTGGTGTCACTGAATCATTGAGCCATTCCAGTCGTATTAGTTTGCTAGGACTACCATAAGAAAGTACCATAAGAAACTGGATGGCTTAAACAATGGAAATTTACTTTCTTACAGTTCTGGAGATTGGAAGTCCAGGGTGCTAGCAGGTTTGATTTCTTTCCCTTGAGGCTTCTCTCCCTTTCTTGCAGATGGCCACTTTTTTGCTGTATCCTCATGTGGTCCTTCTTCTGTGTGTATGCACCCCTATGTCTTTCTGTTTGTCTAAATTTCCTCTTCTTGTAAAGAATAGATTGGATTAGGACCCACTCTAATGAGCTCATTTTAACTTAATTACCTTTTTAAAGGTCCTATCTCTAAATACAGTCACAGTCTAAAGTACTAGGGGTTAGGGTTTCAACTTATGACTTTTAGAGAAATGCAATTCAGGCCATAACACTAGCCTAATGCTCCTTTTAATACTCTTCTTTGATGGTCTGGTAATCCAGAGAATTCTCTAGATTCAGATTCTTGGAGAGACTATTTTTCACTTCTACTCAGCACTGAGGCTCAAGATACACAATTTTCTTCTTGTGATCGGAGATGGCAGGTATAGCAAATGCGATTGTGCCCTGTGCAGATTCCTGAGGCCTTTCCACTTCTGTGTTTACCAGCTGACTTCAACTACCAGAATTGGATGAGATTTCTCCACATTGCAGAAAACTTTCTTCCTTGTGAGCATGGTAGGTCGAACATGCTGGGGAATTAATAACTCTTGAGATTTGCTCTCAACCAATGACTGAGAGAAATTGGTGTATAAATATCCCAGTTTCTTTGGCTGTCAGGTAAGATAATTCTGAGACATGTATTTTATTAGTATATAATTTCTCAGATACTACCTAAGGGATTAAACTCCAGTTAATCCTTTAATTAATATCATAATGTGCTGTTTAGTTTGATAATGTACCCTTCATTGGCTATCTTCCCTTCCCTGCCTCACATTTCTCCCTCCTCTCCATTGTTTATTGCACCTCCCAAATACATATTTACATTTGAATTATTTTCTCTGTGTCTGCTTGTTGAGGGGAGGAGGGAAATCTAAACTAAGGCAATTGATATTAAAAGTTGTTCTAGGAAGCAGATCTTCAAGATGGATTTTGGAATAGAATTGTTTGACATTCAGATTGCAACAGAGACCCCATTGCTAGTGATAATTGGGATAGTGATAAGCTCTGACCTATTGTCATTAAGACTCTTGTGGTGAATTGGGATGGGATAAGGTGAAAGGGCTTATACTGTCTTATGTAATATCTCTAGAATTCGAGAAATGGCGGCATTGGTAATTATAAGAACTATAGATTTGGCCAGCTGCTATTAAATTACCTTGATGTCTTGAAGAAAGAAAACCGCACACTCAAACTAATCAGCTATGAACTCGGGGAATTGTGTAAAAGACACAAAATTTCTTTGGCAGTATTTCAGGAAGTTCTCATCTTCTGAAGCTAAAGAAATGATTGTGTTGAAAATCAATCCTGACATCAGACAGTGAGAGTAGTAGACTTACAAAGAACCCTGAATGACAACCCTGGCAAGTCTCTTTCTAAAACTAGGCACCTGATAGGACAAAAATGGAACTCTGGTATCTTGAATGGACTGACGTGAGAATCTTAAAATCCTTCAAGATCTCCATGATCTTTTGGGTTTGCAGAAGTGGCCTGCCGAATTTCACCAAGATCTCTTTGAACTTCTGGGCTGTCGTAGCTGCCCACCCCTCTTGTCAGAGGATAGCAGTCACCTCCACTCCCAACCCTGCCTTGTCTGGACATGATGCAGAGGTCTCACCAAAGGCATATATTTTGCAAGATGATATGCTTGCAAGTATGCTTACCTCAAGATTTGCTCCACTCTCCCATCTTGGCCAATAACTAGGCTCAATCTCAGCATGGCCCAACTGCATAGTACTGTCTCTGATTTGAGAGGAAAGGAACGATTCACCAGATGAGTTGCAGGACCTGGCTAAAATATATTGTTAGAAATCAGGTAAATGTGCTTGGAAATCCATCTCAAGAGCACTGCACAAGGAGTGACAAAATAAAGCTGTATAAGGGAGAGTTTATTGATGTGAATACTGTCACATAACTCAGGATTTAATATCCTGGCAAGGACACCAGGAATCATTTATAATCTTCTGCTTGTATGGTGGAGATTCTGGAACTGCCTTGGCAAGTTATTGAAGGAGGAATCAAGTGATTTAGTGAGTTGGGCCCTTTAGAATGGAGTTATAGTCTTTGCTTTTCTAATATGCATGAATTTCAGTTACCACTCTTAGTTAACTATTACCAGGGCCCCCAAAACACAGTTTAAATTTTATTTACTGAGATACATTAACTGTGAGTAATTGCATAGAGTACAAACTTTGCTACTATCTCTTCAGTGCACAAATCACAACGTAAATAACAGATACACATTCTGACCAGTGACCAATGGTGTCACTTTTAAAAAATCTGTAGGTGATTGGTCACTGCGCATGTATTATTCAGTTCACATACAGATGACAAATGTATAGTTGTGTCATCTTGTCTTTCAGTGATAAAGCCAAGTGATATTTTTACAAAAATGGATAATTGGCCACCCCAAATAAAAGTATAGTAAAGAAACAAAAAGTGATAATGTTAGAAGTGCAATTCTAATCAAATGTAAATGGGGTTAATAAAAGAAATGGCTGACAATGGGAATGTTGACACCACTGCTGTTTATGAGACTCCACACGTGCAGTCAGAGGAACTTAGCAAAGACAACCTTATTGATGTGAGGAAAGCAGTCATGACGAAAGTGATGAAGAGAAAAAGATGCCAGTGAAAAACTTCATGTTAAGGGAATTCTCAGAGATACTGGTACCATATTGAAAGTAAAAAGGATAAAATGCTTGAAGATGATTTAAACTTAGTAGCATAAAAATTTTCCAAGCCATACAAAAGATGCTTGCTCCATATCATAAGTTATAGGACAGGAAGAAGGCAAGCACTGTGAGTGGAAAACCCAGCTCATTCAAAGTGCTTTTTGTCCTGTTTTCTCACTCAGCACAATTAACATAGAAGGCTTCTGTGACCCCAAAACATGTGGAGATTTTTCCCCACCAGCAAGAAACAAGCAATCGATTCTTGAGGGAACACTAGCTGGGTGTCCTCCAATTCAGTTCCAACACTATCTATCCACAGGTTGAGGGCTCAGTCCCCAAGACTACCCCCCAGCCTATAGACACCAGTCACAAGTCCAGGCCTTCAGACGTCTGACCTCCAAACTTCAGGTTGTGGTTCCCATGACCCTCTCTTTGGGTTCGATTAATTCGCTAGATTGACTCACAGTACACAGGGAAACATGTTTACCAATTTATTATAAAGGATATTACAAAGGATACAGATGAACAGATGCTTGGGGTGAGGTATGGGGGAAGAGTCTTGGAGCTTCCATGCCCTCCCTGGGTGTACCATCCTCCAGGAACCTCCACATGTTCAATTATCTAGAAGCACTTTACATCTGCCCTTTTAGGCCTTTTATGGAGACTTCATTACATTGGAGTGATTAATTAAACCATTGACTAGTGTTGATCAACTTAATCTTCAGCTCCCTGGCTGTTGGATACAGGGTCTGAGCTACCCCTGGTACAGTTAGAGAGAGGGAGTATATGAAGTTTAAGTCTGTTACGGGTTGAATTTTGTTCCCCATAAAGAGATATGTTTGAGTCCTAACCCTCATAAGGTATTCACAGAGGTAATCAAGTTAAAATATGGTCCTTTGGGTAAGCCTTAATCCTACATGACCAGCATCCTTATAAACGGGGAAATTTGGGCACAGAGCCAGACACATATAGAGGAAAGATAATACGAAGAGACAAGGGAGAATACAGTCATCTACAAGACAAGAAGAGAAGCCTGGAACAAATCCTTCCCTCATAGTACTCAGAAGAAACCAACCTTGTTGACACCACGATTTTAGAGTTCTAGCATCCAGAACTGCAAGATAATAAATTTTTGTTGTTGAAGACACCCAATTTGTGATATTTTGTTATGGCAGCCCTAGCAAACTAGGTCAAAGTCATAAATGGAATCCTGGCCTAAGTCCATCTCACAGTGAGGTCAAAGGCTTCTGTGGTCGTTTGTTCAATCCCTCAGTGCATACTCATGATGAACATATTTGGTAGATGGCAGAACTCTCAGACTGATTACCTAATCTGTAGAGTCAGAGCTGACATGATAGGAAAGGCTTGGTAGAAGCCCTTGAACTGCTCTACTGCCATTCCAGCCAGGAAAGAAAATTAAAAGCAACACTTCATCCCAGGTGGGATGATAAAGATCAGACCTACCCTCAAAGAATGATTCTGGGAAGGTTGTCACCATCATTGCTATTCTTATGTCTGATTGGGGGGTGGGGCAGGGACAGATAGATTAGAGCAGATGATGTAAACCTCTGAAAGCGTATCCGAATTTCCAGCTGCCCTGTTTAATGTACCTTTATCAGAATAGATCAACACAGCCTCTTGTACTTGGTGTGCAGAAAACGATATGAAGAATGTGTTCTTTTCATTCCTTGCTAGAAAAATTGATCAGAAGCAGTTTCCATTTATTTGGAAGAGACCAAAGTGTGCTTTCATTGACTTTCTCAGACTTATATTAACTCTCTTACTCTTTATTACAATATAGTAAAAATGTAACTTGATTATCTGAACAGTCTGCAGAACATTCATGTGGGTCTATCTTTTTATTTGCAGTTAATAATAGGTAACATTTATTAAGCATATATTCTGTGCCAGGCAATTTACATAAATTATAGCATTTAATTAAGTATCTTCAATAACAATGTTATGAGGCAGATATTACCATCATCTTCCTGTCTTACATATGAGGAAAACAAAAGACAAACGGAGCAAATAATTTTTTTTCATTTTTTTAATTTCAAAGTATTAAGAGGGTACAAGTGATTTGTTACATGGATAGTTTTTGTAATGCTTAAGTTAGGGTTATAAGTGTGCCTCTCACCCAAATAGTATTCACAGTACCTATTAGATAGGTTTTTACCCCCCCTCTCCTCCCCGCCCCTTGCTTGATTTCCAATGACTTTTACTTCTCTCTGTGTACATGTGTGCCCATCTGTTAGTTCCAATTTATTATAGAGTGCATGTGGTGTATGTTTTTCAATTCTTTAATTTTTTTAAAATTTCAGACTATTATGGGGGTACAAACATTTTGGTTACATGAATTACTTTTGTACAGTTTGAGTCAAAATTATAAGTGTGTACATCACCTAGATAGTGTGCATTGTACCTGTTAGGTGTGCATTTACCCATCCCCTCTTCCCCTCTCCCACTTGCTTGATTTCTGTTGCATTTTACTACCATATGTGCCATATCCTGGACATGATCATTTAGTTCCATTTAGTGTTGATCATTTAGTTCCAATTTAATAATGAGTACATGTGGTGTTCGTTTTTCCATTCTTGAGATACTTCACTTGGGATAATGGTTTCCAGTTCCATCCACATTGCTGTAAAAGACATTAATGCATTTTTTATTATGGCTGAGTAGTACTCCATGGTATACGTATACCACATTTTGTTAATCCCCTCATGAATTGTTGGACACGTGGGTTGATTCCACATCTTTGCAGTTGCAAATTGTGCTGTAGTAAACATTCGAGTGCAGGTGTCTTTTTGATAAAATGACTATATCCAGTAGTGGGATTACTGGATTGAATGGAGGTCTACTTTTAGTTCTTTGAGAAATCTCCATACTGTTTTCCATAGAGATTATGCTAATTTGTAGTCCCACTAACAGTGTATAAATGGTCCTTTCTCTGCCTCTATGCTAACATGTATTTTTTTGGACTTTGAAATTAAAGCCATTCTAACAGAGGTAAGGTGATATCTCATTGTTGTTTTAATTTGCATTTTCCTGATAATTAGTGATGTTGAGCATTTTTTCATGTGTTTGTTGGCTATTTGTCTGTCTTCTTTGAAAAACCTCTGTTCATGTCTTTTACCCACTTTTTTTTTTTTTCTTTGAGACAGAGTCTCACTTTGTTGCCCTGGCTAGAGTGAGTGCCGTGGCGTCAGCCTAGCTCACAGCAACCTCAAACTCCTGGGCTCAAGCGATCCTTCTGTCTCAGCCTCCCGAGGAGCTGGGATTACAGACATGCGCCACCATGCACAGCTAATTTTTTCTATATATTTTTAGCTGTCCAATTAATTTCTTTCTATTTTTGGTAGAGACGGGGTCTCGCTCTTGCTCAGGCTGGTCTCGAACTCCTGAGCTCAAACAATCCGCCCGCCTCAGCCTCCCAGAGTGCTAGGATTACAGGC